>JAXOUE010000056.1:0-143569 GCA_036250105.1 Parasarocladium wereldwijsianum
ACAAAGCTTCAGCGACGCCAGCGACGCCAGCGGACACCAATTTGTCTCCAGACACGCCCCCTTGCTCCACAACCCCGCTGCTTGCATTGCCGGTCAACCCGCTGCACCGCTTTTTTAGGACCCTGCGACGGCCTGCCTAGCGAACAAAGCTTCAGCGACGCCAGCGACGCCAGCGGACACCAATTTGTCTCCAGACACGCCCCCTTGCTCCACAACCCCGACCATCATCGTCACAGTCGCCTCAGGGCCCAGATTTCCTCCGCTGCCACCTAGCATATCGCCCAGATACGCAGAGTCTTCGCTTCGTCTCAAGCCCTTCTCGAACCTCTCGTTTTTTTTTTTGACCTACTCCGGTCAGAGCTCTCGCCGTCCCTGGATTTGCACGCTAACAAAGATCCACTTCCAGGCTCCCAGCACATCATATATCAGCTTCGCCCTTCCAGTCCTTCTTCTCTTCCTTCCTTTCCTCCCCTCCCATAATCTGTTGCTCTTTCTCCCCCCAACGTACACGTATATTCAGTGTCTCCCTCATTCTTACTGCACACCGTCTACTCTCTCATCTCACATTCTTCTACACACACACACATCCACAATGTTCAGCCGTACCGCCCTGCGCGTCTCTCGCGCTGCCGCACCTCGTGCCAACGCCGCTCGTTACTTCTCCGTCTCCCGCGTCAACAAGGTTTCCGAGACCGAGAACAAGAAGTCTGTCGTTCGCGAAAAGGAGATCCCCGTAACTTCATGGGGCGCCGGTCCCAACGGTGACCGCTCCACCCTCAACGTCCCCGAGGGCGCTGCCCAGATCCCCCACGACAGCCCGGCTCCTCCTCCCGACTACGATGCCGTCAACCCCCTCCAGAAGCGCGTCTACGACCAGATGCCCCACACAATGAAGAGCATGACTGTCATGGGCAAGACCATCATCGTCACTGGTGGTGCCCGTGGTCTCGGCAACCACATGGCCCGCGCCTGCGCCGAGGCAGGTGCCAAGAACGTCATCATCTTTGATGCCAACCAGACGCTCGGTGACGAGGCTGCCGCTGAGCTCCACGAGAAGTCTGGTCTCCCCGTCTCTTTCTACAAGGTCGACGTTCGTGACGGTGCTGCCATCAACGCCGCCGTTGACCAGGTTGTCGAGCTGTACGGTGCTCCTGACGTTCTCGTCAACGCTGCCGGTATTGCCGACTCCAACATCAAGGCCGAGACCTACGACCCCGCCATGTTCCGTCGTCTGATTGACATCAACCTCACCGGAACTTTCCTCATGTCCCAGGCTGTCGGCCGTGCCATGATGGCCGCTGGCAAGCCCGGTTCTCTCGTTCTCGTCGCCTCCATGTCCGGCACCATCGTCAACTACCCCCAGGAGCAGTCCTGCTACAACGCTTCCAAGGCTGGTGTCATTCAGTTTGCCAAGTCCATCGCTGCCGAGTGGGCCAAGTATGGCATCCGTGTCAACTGCATCTCCCCCGGCTACATGGATACTGCTCTCAACCGTGTGCCCGCCCTCGAGGCTCAGAAGAAGATCTGGAAGAGCCTCACTCCCCAGAACGACCTCGGTGCCGTCGACGACCTCAACGGTCTCTGCGTCTTCCTCGCCTCCGACTCTTCCAAGTTCATGACCGGCTCTAACGTCCTCATTGACGGTGGCTACTCTTGCTACTAAACACATACGCAAGCATGTGTGTTGTCCCTTCTACCGGATAGTACACTCTTCAGCTTTCTTTAAAGCTGCATGCCTTGCGAACCTAGGCTTGCAGCATTGATCTGATTCATTTAACTTGCATGGCGTTTGGGGATACTCGGTCGATAGACATGAGCACCAGTTGATTTTTTGAGGGTTTGCATAGACAGCGATTTAGACAAAAAAGCGCGGGGATGAGCAGAACTTCGAGGAAGTCTGCTGGGGTACAACCCATTGATACCAGTTGAATTAATGCCAAAAGGCTTTTCTTGAACCATCCGCCAATATTGTGCACACTGCATTATTCCAATTCTAATCCCATTTTGCAGACGTGACTTTTCTTTATCCACTTCCTATTGTTTAGTTAGTGAAGATTCAAGACCAATATATAGAATCTCTAAAGAAATATACGTACCTAGCCTGCCTTGATTGGTGGCGGATGCGGCCGACTGAGAATGTGCTAAAGGTAGAGCGAACTGCAGTGTCATAATTCCTTCAATAGTGAAGCGCTAAAGGTTATCCTAGCGAGGGAGGATGCTTTTGAAAAGAGTTGCCGTCCTAAGGTGCTGCACGCGAGTTAATAAGTGTTTGGTTTCATCCGTAAATTAGGCTTTATTTACTGAAAGAGGTCGAGCAGAAATAATACCAAAATCACCTTGACCCCGCCCATCGCCACAATGAACTTTGGCATCTCATTCTGAGAGAAATAATCACAGTGCAGTTCGCTTTGACGTTAAGCCAGATTAATGGGCGCTTCGCAAAAAGGTTCTTTTGAATAGAAACTACTGATGCCAGAAAAGAAGAGAAACAACAAGCTTTCGAGGTATAAAGTGTCTGCTTCTTGCAGCATGCTCGCATGCATCTTATCAAAATCGCCCCAGAATGTCATGAATGGAAAATTCACCAAAGAATCATATTCTCGCTTCTCGTCCAGCAAAACGTGCCTTGACACGAGATCGCGGCACATCGCTGAGGAGGCTCAGGGAATGGTGCCCATGCGCTGCCCCCAGGATACCTCCCGTCTTCCATCGCTACCCTCCTCTTTTCAGCCCCGACGCTGCGCCTTCTCCTGTGCTCTTTGCTCTCTCGCGGCCCGCACGAGCGGCGATAGTTGGCCCAGGTCCACGCACGTCTTCATGAATTCGTGCTGTCAATGCGTGTTAGCAAATGTCCTTCAGTCGTAAAAGTCAGAAGAAAAAAGGCTTACCCTCAAAAGATCGTGCGCGCTGGCTCTCTTCTCCGGGTCCACCTTCAACGCAAAGTACAAAAAGTCCTTAAACAACGGACTCAGTTCCTCTTCATTCTTGATCTGGGGCGTTCCATTTGTCGCAATCAACCACAGCGCGCGCAACGGCGACTCTGTCAGGTACGGCGGCTCGCCTTCAATCATTTCGATAGCCATGATGCCCAAGGACCAAATATCGACTTTGCGCCCATACTCCTTTCTGGTGACGACTTCGGGGGCCATCCAGTAGGGGGTTCCGACCATCGTCGTTCGTTTATTTTGCGCTTCGCTGATCGTGGCACAGAACCCGAAATCCGCTAATGGGGGCGTCAGTGTTCATTCACGTAAGATCATGTAACGTTTTGGAAAACTTACTCAGCTTAATGTTGCCCTCGTCGGAGAGAAGAATATTGTCCGACTTGATATCACGGTGGATCACACCCTTGGAATGCAAGTGCTGCAAACCTTTGAGGGTTTCTCTGCAAACACTCGCGATCTGACCTTCCGTCATAATGTTGAAGGTGACGACATCTGTCAAGCTACCGCCCTCCATGTACTCCATTACAACCCAAAGCTCTCCTCCGGTCAGATAGCTGTCGATGAAGTTGACAATGTTTGGGTGTGAACTGTCCTTCATGACTAGGATCTCGTTGATGATCAAGTCTTTCTTCGGTTGCTGCTCAAGGTTCATCTGCTTAATCGCCACCAGTCTGTTGGTTCCGCGCTCGTATCCAGTAAACACGCCACCTGAGGCACCTTGACCGATCTTGGTGAACTGGCGGAACACTTCCCTCGGGTCGCCATCGTTACATATTCTCTTGAGAGCCGCCACAATGTCAATGTTGTTGCTCTGTCGCTGTCGCTGACGAGGCCGTGCTTGGGGGTTGCCACCGGCAGCAGTGGCATTGCTGGGCTGTCTTGACGGGACTGGCGCTTGGTCGGCTGTACGCGGTTGGTAGCTCCCGGTTGTCGGTGCCGGTTGCCTCTGACTTGGTTTCCTTCCAACACCGCCGCCCATAGCTGCCTGGGCTTGCGCCAGAACTTGCTCTTGATGCTGTTGCATCAACTTTTGCTGCTGTTGCTGCATTTCTTGTTGTTTTTGCATGAGGCTCATCTGTGGTTGTGGTGGTTGTTGCGGTTGTTGAGGAGGAGGGGGTTGGTACGGTGCTTGCGTTTGCGCGCGCGAATTCGACCTGCTACGGTTGCGCATCTCCTCTGGCAACATTGGCGAGCTATCCTTCGATGATGACATGCCCTCGTCGCCCGAATGCGCCATCCCGATTCCAGAGTCCTTCAGATAGGATGGTGTTTGTTGGGGCGGTGGTGGCCGGTTGCTCATGCTGACTGGTGGTTTCGGCGCTGGACGATTTGGCACCAAGTTCTTACCCTGGTGGCCAGGAGGAACGGGGGGCGGCGCTCTAGGATTCTCAAATGTCCCTTCGCCTAAACTGGTCAGTATTTGCGATCGTGGCGCTCACTCAAATGGTTGCCATACCTGTGTAAGCTGTTGGGTACATTTGCGGTGACATCGCAGAGGCGACGCCTGGCGTAGTCGGTCCTGTGTGGTGGTTGAACTTCTCGAGGTATTGATCTTCAGGTTTGCGTTCGGTCGACTCCTTGTAGAACTGCAAGATATCAACCATCGTTTGCGGGTGTTCTTGTCGTTCCTTTTCAGTGATCCCGCTCTCGTTGATCAACCGCTGCCATTCTTTCGGTAGACCCTATCCGCCAAATTAGCCATACTGTTGGGGAACTTTCATAGAGACGGACCAAACTAACGGTGAATTGCCCCGAGGAGCTGTCGTAGCCCACATGCGTCACATGAACTGGATTTTCTGGCGCGGAAATTGCCGGTTTCTTGGGTGATCCCACGAGGTTGCTAACAAAAGTTGATAGACCGCTCTTCTTCCTCAATATACTCGACTTGATCTCTTTGCCATCGTCGGAGTAGCGCTTGGTATTGTAGGGCGGGCTTTCCGTTCCCCGGGCGCCTTTTCCCACCGCGAAATCCATGGTGCCAAAATTGGTGGAAGGTTTAAGCGGCGGGCTCCCGTAGCCGGGCTTCTGCTCGGATTTGAGAGACGCCGGGATGCTTGGCCGTTGGGTCGAGGGCGGGCGATTGTTGGAAGTTGATTGATCGAAATCTAGTCGGTCGAGAACAGCAGCGCCGTCGAAAGGAGCGCCGATGAAATCGTCTGAAGAAGATGGGGCGACTTTGTCTGCTGAGACCCGGGCGCCGTGGTAGGGCAGTGATGTAACGTGTTGGGAGGATGCGCCAAATTCGCCAGGTGACATGACAGGAGAAGGATTCGATCGCGGGGATTGCTGATTATGCGCGTATTGGGGGTGTCGCGGCGATGCGAGGCCGGTAGCGAACGAGGGGTTTGAACGAACGTGAGGGGCGCTGGGAGCCCTTCTCAGGCTCTGGGAGCTTCGCTGGCTGTGCAGTGAGGTGCGTGGTTCGGCGGAAGAAGGCTCGGAGACGTCGAAGCCAGAGGAGGAGCGACTGTAGGAGTGGGACGGGTTCTTCTTGATGAGTTTGCGTCGCGGACCACTGGTGGTGAAGAGGCTGTTTTGGGCCTGACCGTCCATGGTAATGAAGGAGGGTATGGGCTCCGCCCAGGTATCACCTTTGTTGGTGCTGCAGTACCTACAGTAGAGCGGCCCAGCTCAGCCAAAGACGGATCGGGATGGTTTTCTGGTCCCCAGGAGGCGCCGGCTGGTGTAGGGGAGCCGATCTGGAGAAGAACCAGCGACTCGCAGCGAGGAAACGCTAGAACTGGATTGATCGAGCAGCGCGGCCCCTAAATTGCAGTTTCTCGAGTACAGCTGGCCTCTGAGCAGGCTCGACAAGGTGGACGGCGGAGGAGCGATTGGATCTAGTTGGAATTGGGTGGAGGGGCGCGTGCGTGCGTGCCACTTGCTTCCTTTGACAATGGGTCAGACACTTTCTGCTGATGGTGCTGGCGCGCTGACGCTGGCGCTGGCGCAGTGGTTTCCCGCACGCCCTAGCGACGACGGTTCGCTCTTTTGAGTTGGGCGTGAGCTGGAGTGATGATCGATCTCCCGAGAGTCTATTCCCCCCCCCAGAAAGCGATGTTCCTGGCAAACGGAGTCTGAATGGCGGGCGCTTACCAGGTACGAGTAAAGTCTTTGGCCGCGATCCGAACGAGGGCTGGCCAGAAAGTTGGCACAACAATACCAAGAAGAGGAGATCTGGCAAGCGGCAACGATAATGTTTCTGTCGGCACTGGGACCCCTCCTCCTGTCTCGTGTCTCGGGCGCAATGATTGCTAGTTGACGCGTGTGAAGCTGGGCTTGCGTGGGCGCTGGGTTGCACCCGTGATAGAGGGGATGGCTGCTGTTGGATGACCCTGTAGGGCCTGCAGGAGGAGTGAGAGGGGGAGGGGGGGTACGAGTCGTGAGACACTGGTATCGGCACTGGCAGGACGACGACCTAAACTCAAATAGCCAGGCACGCCCAATGATAAACGATGGCCTTGGGGGACCGTCAAAATACGTGCTTTGTAGAGAAAGCGAGAGAGGGGAATGTTTTGATGAACAGGCAGAGTGCCGAATGAGTTTTCAGAATCGAGGCTTCGAGTCACAGTCACGTGAGAAACTCGAGGGGGAGAAGAAGCGCATTGAGAAGGAGCGACGGCCGGCCGTACCTTCTTTCATGTGTCGCACTGTGGCTATCCGCGATTTGTCGCGGAAACAAAGTCCAAATAGCAGCAAATCACATCCAGCATCGATCGTGCTGGCGGGCCGGCGGCAGCTCACACACCGGCAAAACGAAGGTCCCTATCAAGAAACGGCCTTGATTGATGCGCATGTCTGAGTTACAGGCACATAGGGAACTAGCTTAGCTTAGAGTAGAAAGTGTCCATTTGCCTCAAACTACAGGTCTACCTCATTGGCCCAAAGACCGAGCAGAAACACCGCCGCGGCTGATCAACCGTATAAACACCACTCTTGCGTATATTCAAGAACAAAGGTGTACGTATGCTCATGAGCCAACATCGAAATCACGATCCTACGCCGGCCTCACGCTGTGGAGGCATCATGCAACCCTTGCAGTTTTGACGTTTCGAATTGCAGGACAGTAGCAGCAAGGTCACGCCACGGTGAGGACAGCCCTGAACCCGGCCTCTGTCGGGAAAATTACAAGCTGCAGAGCTCAATTTCCGCACCCAGGGGTTTTTTTTTTTTTGTGCATGAACGAACAAGGTAATACGTTCGCCCTGTTGGTCCCTCCATCTCCTTTATGATCGCCTGCTTTTTTTTGTGTTTTGCAGTGAAATGATTTCCGAAGCAAGCCACGCGGGAAAGGAAAAAAAAACTTGTACATATCGGCACTAGCCCTCTTGAAGGTGGTCTATCTGTTCTCAAACTCGTGTATCGCAATAGCACTTTTGGACCTATCGAGAACACAAGTCGTCGGTCTGAACGTAAGCTTTCTTCGACTCTGATACTCACAATCCTCGGTCCCTGCTGCCTGAAATATCACCATAGACTCTCAAAGGCAGCAACCACTTGGAAGCGCATCCTCGTATCGCAGACCGCCAGCATGGCACTCTCATGGACAGAGCTATAAACTTCAGACGGACGTTGGAAAAATCTACGAGGGCGAGCTTGTCCTTCTTTGGTCCGCGAGGTGACACTGTCCAGAGCTGGCCCTTGCAGGATGCATATCCGCCCAGGCCCCAAGCCCTGTGGTACTTTGTGCGACTGTGATGAGGCTTCCAGAACTGAAATATCAGGCAGTGAGTTGGAATGCGACTGTTGCTGAACTGGCTGATCAGGATGCCTGCCTTTCATGTCGGCGCAAGGCCATAGTCTGCGACAGGGGGTCTTGAGAGCAAGGTCAGAGGTTGTTTGAACTTGTTTCTATCTACGTCATGGCTGAGACCTGCATTCCTGGGCATCGCCATGGTCTCGGTAAAGAACTGACCAGGATGCCTTTCGAAAACCCCGTCGACTCCTGGGAAGGGCGCCGAAATGGTCTAGGGTAAGTAGGTAAAGCGTTGACCCTGGATACGCGTTGAGGTCCCACATGTTGCCCTAGACGCGGCTGTGATGCTGGATGAAGGTTCCTTGAAGCTGAATGGACGACTGGGCAAACATGGGGTGTTGATACTCCAGAATTTGGTCGTACTCGTCCTCCAATACCCTGATGTCTAGCGGATGGATTGAGACCCTGATGGTGATTCACATCCACGGCGCAGGTGGCCTTTAGCGTTGATCCAACACGCTTATTAAAGCCAACAGCAACCCCCGTGATAAACGTGTGTTATGCTTTCTTCTTTTTCCGGCGATACCAATGTCTTGGCTGATTTCATTTTGAGAATCTATCTACTTTCCAGAACAGCGACTGAGCGATGCACTTTCAACATCCTCCATCTCGGGGTCCGGCTCGTGACGCCGTGCGATAAGCTTGCGATAAGCACGTGACCGGACGCCGTGTGCCTTTCACGCCCGGATCGACTTTCATTGACCGACCCCGCCACATGCCTTGCCGTTATGGATGGAGGAGACGGAGGGGAACAACCGTCTAGATGGATATTACGAACAGTTCCAGACCGATTCCGGAACCCCTTTAAGCGTTAACGGTCACGGTATTCGCCGAGCGCCTCCGAACTTCGCCCTGGCCCAGGCGAAGATGGCTTGGCCGTCATGTGAACGGAGCCGGACACTCGGGAGTAGCATCGGAACGGGAACGACAAAAGGTATATGAAGATGTTGGCACCTCATCAAAGGGCTCCAGAAATAGATCTCTGTACACACTCACATCTGATCAGCCCTTTGTGGAAGAACACCACATCCTCAGTCATACCCGTTGACCGAAACGCCAGTATCGTTAAGACTTTACCGTTATAATGTCTTATTCCCTTCACCCTTTGATTGATAACGGTATCACCCCCGGTGACTCCAACTTTGCCGGAGGCAAGCTGTACTGCCACTGCAGCTCCGACAAGGTTCAAGTCACCATCAAGGGCAACGTTCTTCACAACCATGCCTGCGGCGTACGTCTTCTCACCTCGTGCCGTCCCCCCATTGAAGATCCGGCGCAACTGACATGAGGCAAACCTCAAAACAGTGCTCCAAGTGCTGGAAGCCTTCCGGCGCTCTGTTCTCCGTGGTCGCCGTCGTCCCCACCGACAACCTCTCTGTCACCGCCAATGGCTCCAAGCTCTCCATCGTCGATGAGAGCGCCGCCATCCAGCGCCACGCTTGCACTGGCTGCGGCGTCCACCTCTTTGGCCGCATCGTCACCGAACATCCCTTCAAGGGGCTCGACTTTGTGCATGTTGAGCTATCCGACACCAAGGGGTGGCAGGAGCCCCAGTTTGCGGCTTTCGTGTCGTCCATCATTGAGCAGGGGTTTGACCCGGAGAAGGCGCCCGAGGTGAGGAAGAAGCTGAACAAGTTGGGTCTGAGCACGTATGACATGTTGAGCCCGCCGTTGATGGATGCGATTGCTACATTCCATGGAAGGAAGGCGGGGAAGCTGCCCAAGCTGTGAAAAGAGTGAGATATGTATATGTGTAATGAGATGATACTATTATTTATATCGCCTGGAGAAACCTGTGAAGTAGTGACTCATTGTCGAAAGAATCAACATTGTAACGCATGTTGCCGCTCTACGTCGGTACCAACACTGAGTCGCTCAACAATCTCCCCATAGCTTTTGCTTCCAGATGCACCGACACATCAACACCTCCCAGCCCGTCCCTCCCATCCATCACCTGCACGCACCCGTCCATCTTGGGCATGATGGGATGCACATACCTCGCCCTCTCCCCATCCGCAAAGAACCGGATCTCGTCCACGCCGAGCCGCATCCACGACGTCACAAGGACATGCCTACCACCCAGAAACGCCTGCCACAACCTCGTCGGAGCGACGGCGTGCGCTGCCGCGTGAAGATGGGCGGCCACGGCAGGGGCCGTAAACCCGCCGAGACAGGACCGGATGTCTGTTGCCGAGCGTCCGACAGAAGCCGGGTCGGAGATCTGGGCGCCAGTGGAGGTGATGTGGGCGATGGCGAGGGGCGAGCCGAGGAAGGTTTTTGGGAGGGGCGGGTTCGTTCGCGCGCGCAGACCGATGGTGAGGTTGAGGTGGACTGTGTCGTCGTCTTGAGAGAGACCTCGGGCTCGGTTGATGGCTGACCACAGATGAGCGAGGACAGAGTCGAGTCGCGAAGCGTGAGGCTCTACCTTTCGCGCTGCGCCACGGAGGGACTCAATTTGTTCGGCTGTAAAGGAGATGATGGCGTGAGACACAGGCCGGAGGAGATCCCACGTCTCCCAGGGTGGGATATCCGCGGGCTCGAGAGAGGACGCCTCCAGCAGTGCGAGCTGTGTAGGCTTTGAGGCTTCACTCGTAGGCACGAGAAAGCTCGGGTAGCCCTTTGCGGTGGTGGCCCACCAGTCGTACCGGTGAAGCGGTAGCGCGCGAGCTTGAGCGACGAGCTCTGCGTCGGGTCGAGGGCTATCAATGTCGCCTGCTGCCCGCGCGTCGAGGAGCTGGGGGTCAAAGAGCGGAGGCGACGGCTTCTCTGCGGATGAGTTGCTGCGCGAGGCCCAGTGCTTCATGAATAACGTCAAAGTGCTCGCGTCGGCGAGAAGATGTGACATTTTGACCGCGACGGCAAAGCCCCCGTCTTTCAGAAACGTGAGCTGAACAATCATGGGGGGCAGGCCCTCGCAGGTCTTCAGATCGCCCAGCGCCAGAGACGTCTTTGAGGCCATGAGCTCAGCCTGCGGAAAGTCATCCCAGACACAGACCTGACCCCCCTTGCTCCCGGGCACGACTTGAGAGGCAGTCTGGTCGAGGATCACCACCGTGAACTCCACGCCCGGATCCTGCTCCGAACCATAATGTATCATGCCTCTCCCAAAACGCTTCGTGTGTCCGCCGTCCTCCTCGATAGGTGCCCATCGGAGCTGTCCTGCCAGGTGAGGGAAATCAGCGAGCGTGTCGCGGAGCGTGTCTTTCAAGTGTTTGGCGGCAGCGTCACGCTCGAGAGAGCAATGGTCAAAGATCCAGATGGCGCCGGTCGGACTGAATCGGGCGCAGCCTGCGTCGAGGATGGAGAGGGAAACTGCACGCTGGGTGTCAACTTGGCCTTGTCGCCGAGGCGCAAGCCTCTCTGTGGATATCACGTCCAGCGTCATTGTGTGTCTGACGAGTGAAGGCGGTGCCTATGTCTGTTTACACATTATGCCATCGGCGGTCCTCGCCTTTAAGCGTCGCACCGTCATTTCGCTGAAAATGAGGGACACTCGAAAAATGCCCCTCGCGATGACAGGGTCTAGATATGAATCATATCGAGTCACATAAGGCTAGACTCCACCAAAACCAAGAGGGGCGAAAGCGAATCTGATATGTGATAATTATGTGAGAACCGCGAGAAGTGTCTGCAGGGGGGAAACCACTGTATGCCAATTCGTATACTCGTCGACAAGCGTCTCGCTGATTTTATACTGAATAGGAGAATCTCAACGCCCTTGCGTGAAAGCGGCATTCCTGCGTCCAAACGCTCGCCTTATCACATGATTGGGGGCATGCTGCTAGAGCATGCTGCGAGAACAATTTACTAGAGTATGCGATTAGAACACTCCATTGAAACATGCTCCTAGAACATGTCGATAGAGCATGCTACTAATATAAACTACCACAACATGTTGTTGTGTCCGACTCGAAGGAAAACGAGATCCTCCCCCCCCCGCCTGCTTGCGCTAGTGAATCATCGCGAACCCCTCTTCCCCACGACCAAGAACCCTCCCCACGATTGCGAGGCGCAACGTCCCTTGGATGAATCATTAGCGCTCACTAGACAATCGTCCTCGCGCCGATGTTGCGATGCTGGAGTGCTCCGAGGAGTTTGATACCCGCGGGATGATTAGAGGAGAGGAGGGCAGTGAAACTGGCAATAAATATAGGTCCACCGTGAACCATGAACTTGACACTTTGTTTCTTTTTGCCGTGTACCACCAAGAACGCAGTCTAACACGTTGCTGAGATAAAGTCGTTGCTACAGTTGTCAGAAAGACCCCAGAGCCTGCCACCATGACTGCTCAAAACAGAGCCATCCGCGTGGCTGGTGCATCCGGAGGATACACTGACCGCCAGCGCGCAATCCACGACCTCGCCAAAGAATGCGACGTGGATGTCATCACCGGCGGTAAGCTCTTATTATCATCCCTCGTCTCGTACCCTCTGCTCTTTTCCCCCGTCTGATCAGTTCCCAGACTGGATGGCCGAAGGCACAATGGTCATGCACGGCCTCAACAAATCCAAGAAAAACGCAGCCACCGATTCCTCCTCGACGCCCGCCGGCCCCTGCTACGATCCGTACTTTCTCGGCACCCTCGACCCGGCTCTACCTGTGCTGGCCGCCAAGGGTGTGAAGCTCGCCGTTAACGCTGGTGCGTCCGACGCTGCGCTTCTAGCAAAGGAGGTCGCGGAACGGGTCCGGGAGCGAGGACTGGATCTGAAGGTGGCCTATATTGAGGGTGATGAAGTGATCGAGCAGATAAGAGACCTGAGGAGCAAAGGGGATAAGCTGAGAAACCTGGATACCGGAAAAGCGATCACTGAGTGGGGATTCGAGCCAGTCTATGCCCAGTAAGTTGTTTTGCCGTTTGCAGCAGTGACCAATGCTGATACAATTGAAAACAGATGCTATCTCGGTTCCTTTGGTATTGCGGAAGCCCTTAAGCAAGGCGCAGACATTGTAATCGCCGGTCGAGTGGCTGACGCTGCTCCCACTGTTGGTGCAGCCATCTGGTGGCACGGATGGGACAGATCCCACCTCGACCAGCTCGCCGGTGCGCTGATGGCCGGCCACATCATCGAGTGTTCCGCGTACGCCACTGGAGGATACTATGCCGGCTTCAAAGACCTCATGGACGGCTGTGAGAACCTTGGGTTCCCGATCGCTTCGATCGAGCCATCAGGAGAGACTGTCTTCACAAAGGGTGCCGGACCAGGCGGCGAGATGTCAGTCGGTACATCCACCAGCCAGCTGTTGTACGAGATACAGGGGCCATTATACTTCAACTCTGATGTTGTTGCTGATATCTCGGGCATCGAGTTGCGTCCGGCTGAAGAGGGTGCGGTCAGAATGACGGGTGTGAAAGGATTACCCCCGCCGCCAACCACAAAGGTCGGGTTGACGAGTGAGTCGGGTAAGCTCTGGCAAGCAGAGTTTCACTTTTTCTTTGTTGGTCTAGATATTGAAGAGAAGGTAAGTTAAGCACCGGCAAGAGAACAAAGGAAACCGAGTCTGACTGTTGGTGATTGAAGGCCAAATGGACCGAAAGGCAAATTCGTTACGCTATGCGTGACCACATTCACAAATTCACCCAGCTCAAATTCCACCTCGTCGGCTCCGTCGCCCCAGATGCCGACTCTCAAGATGCACAGACAGTCGATTTCCGCATCTTTGCCCAAACCAGGGACCCTTCCATCGTCGGCGCAGGCGGCGGTCCTGCTGGCACCGGTCTCGGGACCATGACGACCGGCACATTCGTCCGCTGGTGTCTCGAGAACTTCCTACAATCCTGCCCCGGCGCCACGGTGGAAGTTGACACTCGCCAATCGATGGCCAGACCGATGCTGGAGTACTGGCCGACTACGATGCCCCAGGACATGTTCCAAGAACGAGTCGTGTTGGAATGGTCCGGAGAAGGCATCGACATCCCAGGTCCCACGGAAACAGAGACGTATGGACCTCAAGACTCTTATGAGCCTAAAGACTCAGTGGACCTGCAATCATTTGGGCCGACGACGAGAAAGCCGCTGGGCTATGTCGCGCTCGGCAGGTCCGGCGACAAAGCCTCCGACGCAAATGTCGGCTTCTTTGTGAGAAACGATGATGAGTGGGATTGGCTGAGGACGTTGATGTCGACAAAGACCTTTATTCAGCTGCTTGGCAAGGAGTACACTGGGAATCGTATTGACCGATGTGAATTGCCTGGTGTCAAGGCCGTGCATTTCCTACTCAAAGACCACCTCGACCGGGGGTCTGTCAGCTCATCGACTATGGACCCGTTTGGGAAGAATTTGTGCGAATACATTCGAGGCCGATACGTCGATGTTCCCAACAAGTTTTTGGAGCGCGGGAGGATCTGAGAATACCAAGGGTTTGTCAGCTTCGTCCAATGTTGCATAGCTATATATTATGAACCGATCGTTCCGATTTGTTCGCTTCGCATTATGCAGCCAGGTTGTCGGCCCTAGGGCCGATAATAGTGATCGCTTATACGAAACCGTCGATCCCTCAAGAACTAATGCCAAGCGACCTGCCTGATGTGGTGCACACGGAGATTGTGACCGCCGAGGTACAGACATAGATCACCTCCGGTCGACGGTTTATTGCTTCCCCCGGATGGGAATTGCTGGGTTGCCGGCTAAACGGCCACGTCCGCCGGGCTCCGCACGATCCCCTCACTTGTGACCTGCAATGCGACTTGATCGCCGTTGTCTGAATATATGTTGAGTCTCGATATATAGTTTAAATCGCCGCGATGGATTTGCTGAATGGTACGTTGTGATATATTGTTGACCTGGACGCCAGATTGATTGCTCATGATGAAGTACTTCGGCTTATTCTTTGCGCTGACCGTCGCAGGCAAATGTATTCCCAAGGAAGTAAGTTCAGCATATCATGCCGCAATGTTACATTGAACCTTTGTCTCACGCACAACAGCCTTGGAGATTCGTCGGCCGAGTGAACCCGCAAACCTCTGAGCTCACTTGGCCGAGCACGGGTGTGAACTTCACGTTCGAAGGGACATCGGCTTCTATCGTGCTTGACGACGTTAAAGGGGATTCCAGCGCGACTCTGTTCATTGACGACCAGGAACCCATCGTGATCCCCCACGTCTCTGGGTCGTCCATTGAAGTGCCAGTTCTGCCTGAGGGGCTCCACACGGTCGAGCTGCGAAAGCGCTCAGAGACCTATTTTGGCACCTTCAAAATCAAGGACGTCAAGACCGATGGCAAGCTCGTGCCAACCCGTGCGCCCAAGAGGAAGATTGAGATTATTGGTGATTCAATCTCTGTCGGATATGGCCTTGACGGGACGCTTGGCTGCACAGACTCTGCTCAGCTGCAGAACAATCCCAAGACGTATGGTGCGGTCGCGGCCAACGCGTTGGATGCCGACTACAGCGTCGTTGCGTGGAGTGGCAAAGGTCTGATCAGAAACTACCCCTCTGGCACAGTCGATACATCACCCTTGATGCCCGAGCTCTACACTCGGTACGGCGCGAATGATGCGGACGGGAGCTTCACATTTCCCTCTACCTGGATCCCCGAAGCGGTCGTCATCAATCTTGGCACCAACGACTTTGCGTACCTCAACGCCCGCGATCCGGTCGATCCCGAAGAGCTCACAGAAGCGATGGCGAAACTGGTGCGCATGATTCACAGCCACTACAAGAATGCCGAGTTTTTCCTTGTCAGCTCGCCCTCGCTGGGAGACGGGTATCCTGCGGGACAAGAGCAGCACACGACCCACGTGAGCGTACTCGAGGCCGCGATCGAGGAAGTGGCCAAGGACAACATCAAAGGCCATCTCGTGGACTGGCCGACGCAGGGCAGCCAAGTTGGCTGTGATTACCATCCCAACGCGGCGACGAACGCGTATGGTGCTTCCATCCTCGAGAAGGCCATCCGCGAGACGCTTGGCTGGTAGAGCTGGGCAGCAGGCGGGGGCTGCATCGGGGATCAGGATTTTTCCAGAACACTAGGATGGGAATTATTGGAAAGTGGATCGTGTGCGCATCGGGCTCGCGTAAAGCCAAGCTTTGAGGATTGACGCTTGTCTGGGGAAAACGGGGCTCGACGGTCGATCAAGAACTGGTGAGGTCATCCAGAAGCCTCGCGTCGAACAGGAGGGACTCGTGTAGAAAAGTCTCGAGAATCCCTGAATCAATCTTGGTCAGAATCTCGGCATTGCTTGGTCACGATCAGAGTGAAAAGGAGAAATTGAGCGTGTCTTTCTCGCGTCACGGTGGAACCCTGTGGTCATGGCCGGATCCGGAGCGTCTGGTCCGTTCCTGAGAGCGGCTGCGGCCTCGTTTGCTCGCCGGAGATTCACGTGCGATGCACCTACGTCATTGGCCTGGCCTGGGCAGCTCAATAAGCTCGGCTACTTGGTTTTTTCTTCTTCGTTTCCCAGAGGTCCAATCCAGTTCAAACCTGCACTCCTTCACAATTCCTCAATTCGTCTCTCCCAAGAACCCATACCTCTCTCCTTCCCCAAATCACAGTCAAGATGATGTCCTCAAGAGTCGCCAGCCGCGTAGCCAGGCACCCTGCCACTCGCAATGCTGTGTTCCGTCGTCAGCCCCTTCGTTTCCAGTCCACGACCTCTTCTGGCGGAAGCGGCTCCTCCAGCTCGCATCTCGGGGCTGGACTGGCCGGTGGTGTCATTGGTGCCGCTGTCTTCTACGGCATTTACACCTTCACGCCCGCTGGACGTACCGCGTCCGCCATCAACAAGACCGCTTTGGAGGCAAACAAAAAGTACAAGGAGGCCGCTCAGAAGCTCCAAAACAACACTCCCTCCCCCGATGAGGCTGTGAGCTACATCAAGCAGCTTGCCTACTCATACGTCGGCTGGATCCCTGGTGGCCGCGGCTACGTCGACGCTGCTTTCAAGGATTGGGAAAAGGTAAGCTAGAGGGCGGGATTCCATACCGATGGAGCCCATGCTGACATGATCAGATCCGTGAAAACCACAAGGATGAGGCCGACAAGATTGTCAACGACGCCTACAAGCAGTTCCAGCAACTCGCAAAGTCCGGCCTGAGCCTTGAGACCGCCTCCAAAGCCTACGAGGTTCTCGCCGACCTTGCCAAGCAGGTTGCCGATCTCTCTGGCGACGCCATCTCTGACATCCTGGACAACCACCCCAAGATCAAGGAGAAGCTCGGCGGCAACGTCGATAAGCTCAAGGAGTTGGGCGACAAGTACGGCCCAGAGGCTAAGAAGGAGGTCGACGAGACCTGGAAGCAGCTCAAGCAGATTGTCGCCGGCGGCATCAGCGCCGATAACATCACCAAGGCTCGTCAGCTGGTCGAGGACAAGGTCCAGAAGATCCAGAAGCTCGGCAGCGAGGCCTGGGACAAGGCCTACGAGCAGGCCAAGCCGTATCTCGAGAAGAACCCCAAGGTCAAGGAGATTATTGACAACAACAAGGATGCTCTCAAGCAGGGCAATGCCAAGGAGCTGTTTGACAAGGCCAAGGAGTCCATTGACTCTGACAAGGTGGATGACCTGAAGAAGTACGTCCAGGAGACCGCCGATAAGGCCAAGAGTAAGGCCTCCTCCAGCGGCTTTGATGGCGTTATGGGTGACGTCCAGAAGTACCTCAAGATGGTGCCCCAGTCGGATGAGATTTTCAGCAAGCTGAAGCAGATTGGCGAGGTGGCTCAGAACCACAAGGAGGAAGGTGAGAAGCTATTCAATGAGACGGTCGAGGAGCTCAAGAAGGTCCTGGAAGACAAGTCACAGAAGGGCAAGGAGATTGCCGAGAAGGCTGCCAAGGAGGCCAAGTAGACATGTTTCTTCTAGTGTGTTCGGCATGATACCGGCGTTTGTAGGGTAATAATTCACTTGTTCACATTATTCAGTTCTTGGTCACGGACTGTTGTTGTACTTTTGATCAGAAACGGTATGATTGAGGAGCTAAGGGAGCGAAGAGCAGAGATACTTACCATTCTTGAACTCACCTCGCGTTGATCTGTCTTCCTTCCCAAGAGCACCACGGCGCACAAAGGTCTCTAAAGTCGTCCGGGAGGCGACCCGGTCGACTTTACGACCCGGATGGGGTTCACCCCCTTCACCTTCCCCACCAACCGCACTCCATCCCACACCATGAACTTGATGGAATACTCGTGCCCCTCCGCGGCCTCCAGGAATTTGGGCCCCTGGCCCTCGGAATCCAGAAACGCGAACAGGTACGTCGGCCCGATGCCGTTGTACAGCTGGCGAGGCGGGACGGAGAGGGCGCCCTCCATGAGCCGGTCTGTGTGGTCGCGAAGCTTCTTGCGGCCGTCGCAGTGGGTGATGTGGATGGTTGCGTGGGTGGGCTCGATTGGGGGAAGGCCGAAATGCTGGTCCACGTCCGAGTGTTCCCATGAGAGTTCGCAGGTGAAAGGGGGTAGGTTGACGTTTTCGCCGACTTTGGCCTCGGCAGGGATCGGATAGCAGCTGATAAACATGTTGGTGGTGAGTTTTGGGAGTGATTCTAGATGTTTTGAGTGTAAAGCTGGGTTCAGAAAGTTGTTGACTGGCAGTTTGTCTCGAGGACTGGCTTGTAGTTGATCTGGTCTGCCATATTCACAGAACTTTCGGTCATATTAATATCGCGTGAAATCAGCGTACCAGCTTTCTGCCATCTTTGTAACTGGACAAGTATTTCTCTTTTTGCTGCTTTGGAAAGGAGTAAAGGCGAATCGTTGTGTTTTTTTTGAGTCTGTACATTGAGAACAAAAACATAAACTCATTGCAAACTCTTTGGACTTCTCAGTGAAAGAGTCTTTGACAAGTTGCAATGTCAGGGTGAGTCCAGTATTCAGATCCGCACTCCATCAAATACTTAAGAAAGGAACTCAAGGGCATCCTATTCTTTCATGTGTTTGGAATTTTTTGAATGCGGGATGTGCAAAGATTTTTGTGTCAACGCGGGTTTGATTACCAAAACTTATGATACCGGCATTTCGAGATTCAACATGCAATAACCACCTGTTCATGCGAAAGCGAGACGACAAAGCCCTTTGAGAGACTTGAGATAGTATGTACTCAGCTATTCCATGATGGTGAGAGTGAATTGAAAGGTTTTGATTCATGAGTGAATAGACCATCAGCATACTGTCAGCATAGACTTTCTTAATGAGTCTCCTATTGAATCTGAAATCCTACGGAGAAACTCCCTTACCCTTCAAATAAAACAGATGGCCTTGAGAACACCACGGATGGTGCGAGTATCACACCCAAAGAGATTGTTCTCACGCATCAGAAACCCGCGCCCTCCACTATCTGCGGCAGTGGGAGTTTCGCGCAGGCTGTCTCCGGATGGTTGCAAACACCCCGCAGAGGGGAGTCGCACACGCCCACCATGCAGACGGTCGAGCCCGGGCAGTCGCTGCTGTTGTTACAATACTCCGTGGTGCAATTGGCCTTCCAGGCTGAATTCGGAGTCTGCGAGAAGCCTGCGCAAAAGTTGAACATATCACCGTCGCTTTCGGAGGTGGGGAGGCATCGGCAGTTCGAGTTGGAGCCGCAAGGACCACGATTTGTGCTGACGCATGTCCATTGGTGGTAGTCCCGGAGCTTACAGACCCCGTTATCGCACCAGTGTTTGACATCACAGGCTGGCTCGCAGTTTGTGAGGTTTGACGGGGCGTTGAGGGTGATGTTTAGGGGCTTGCTGGTGATCGTGTTGAGAATCTTATCGATGACCGTGTTGAGAATCCTGTGCAGTGATGAATCAAGGGTCGTGTTGAGTTCTGTTTTGAGTACTGTGTCGAGCGTCGCGTTGGCGTTCTTGTTCAGTGGTAATTTCACAGCTGTGCTCGAACTTGGTGATGTAGACGATACCAAGGCGGTTGAGAACGTGGAAGAGGACAGCGAGGCTGTTGACTTGGGAGGCGCCCCTGAGCTTGTGCGTATGAATGAACGTGTGGAAATCGAGGAAACAGGTATTTTCGTGCCGATCGCTTTTGCAAGAGTGTTTGAGTGTTTAATCGAGAAATCGGGAATTGAAGAGGACTGCGAAGCTTGAGTGGAATTCGCAACCTCCGAAACCAGGGGTCCCGACGAAGAGGCGCGGTAGGACGATGACTGTGGACCTTTATTGACACCACCCGCCACGCCTGTCGTGCTTGTGACAACCGCAGTCTTAGTATTTCTGAGATAGCGAATGGTATACGGCTCAATGACGATGGGGTCGTGCCCGTCGCATCTGCCCTGGAAACCTTCGCAAGCCCTGTTGACCGCGTCGGGCGGCATGTCGTCTGCACCTGTCGATGGACGCGAAGATCCATCGAACGAGTCTCCGGCGACTTTGCAAGCGCCTAGAAACAGCACATAGACGGAGATGAGACGGTACATGATTGCTGTGAGCAGGAAGCAGATTGAAAGAGAAGCAAGCTGATACAAGAAGCAGGATCATCGTCGGTTGCTCGGATGACAGAAACCAGGATCGACTGAATACTGTGTGGCAGTACGGCCACACTACAACATTTTTAGAGCCCACAGTCCAAAAAGGATGAATTCTCGTGAGTAGTTGGTTCGCCCGACTACTTAATAGCCTTAAGCCGGTTGGGTTTCCGGTCTCGTCACGAGATGTTTGTAAGTAAACAATAGATACGATAATACCCAGAGAAATTCAGACCATTTAGAAGTTACGACTGACCAGCCTTAATAGCGTGGGGCCCTACCGAGAAGATGAGGCTCATCTTGATGGATATCAAGCCTGAGGCTGTACAAAGCCCTTGCCATGCTTGACAATAAGGTTCTACCGCCTGAGTCTTGCTTCGAGCCCGGGCCGCCTAACGAAACCCAACAGAGCTTGCAAAATTTAATGACCACGCGGTGCATCCGTCAATGGAACATATCGAACTGCAAACAGTCTTTCTCTGGTAACATTGCCATCGGCGTCCTTTGAGATGCGCCAGATGTACTGCGAGTCTCCATAAGAGTCGTCATCGACGGGCATAAAAATGCTGTCGTCGTCAGGCCTCATACTCCAAGTCATGAGAATGGATCGTACGATAACTTACCAGCCTGGTGCCTTCAACTGCCTGAGGAGCTCAGAGTGGACTTCCCTAGCCGATGCCCCAACATGAATCACGTCCCAATAACCCTCCCCATCGCCCGCTCCGTCCACAACCCAACCTTTCCGACCATCCCCAACGACAAACTCTACCCTTCCAGTATTAAGCAGGTGCTGCCCTTCTCTGCTCTTCCTCATGTTGTGTTCACCGAGATCTCGGAGTCCTCGAATATGTTCCAGACCGACGACCTTACTGTTCTCGCCGGCTAGCTCCGCGAAGATGTGAGTCAGGTACCCTGACCCGGAGCCAACATCGAGAACTCGCCGCGTAGAGGATGGAGATTCAGGTAGTAGGTGGCTTAGGAGATATTCTACCGCCGATGCGTGCATGTGAGGTGCGGATATCGTGGCGCCGTGACCGATGGGCTGAGGACAGTCGGCGTACGGTGATATGGGCGCGTAATGGCCACGATCAACCTGATTTCGGCAGTCTTTTAGTACTTGATGTAGGATTTATTGGTTCATTTCAGAGATGATCACCTTGAGAAAGGCCGCCTTGACCTTGGGGTCCGTGATGAGGCCATTGGCGTACATGTTTTCCACCAAAGCCTCATTTGAGTCACCACAACTCATCCACGCCATGCTGATACGTGGTGTAAGACTTTTTCGGACTTTTGAAAAACTTATTGCTCGAAGACTTGGGAGATGTGGCGCCTTTTTAACAAAGGCACTGCGGAAAGCCACGATGTATGAAACTGGATGCTCTTGCACTCGGTGCGAGAAGAGAGCTTGGACAGACAGGTAGCAGACACGATGATTGATTAAGGAAATAGACGAAGATGGAGAGCAGTTTTATAATGGAGTCGGGGAACAAGACCTTGAACTTTCTCATACGTTGTGCCTCAAATGGACGCAAGCTGATGATCCAATCTTGATGTCATGCGCTTCACCGTGCAATGAACACAGTGCGTATCCTTTAGACACGGCTATCTTCTCTCACTCACAAGGTAGGCGCATCATGATCACTCAAGCATCGTATGCTCAGAGTTATGGAAGTAATTTTATTCTATCGCTGATCTCATTCAAACTAGTCTATAGTATTATTCGTTCAAAAAAAAAAAACAATGGTCCCCAAACTCCGAGCCCTTACAAAGGAAATGAGAACCTGAAAAGCCAGCTCAGGAAATGCCGTCGTGATAATCGTTGAATAACTCCTTGTTCTTGAGATGCACACCCCCCTTGTCTTATCTCTCGTTCTACTCCCAAAATCTCTTTACAGAGCGATGACTACCGCCAAGAGAGCCGTCACAACAAATGGTGTCCAGCTGAAGACAACGCCACGCTCGGCGCCGTTGAAAGAAGGAGGCTTCTCATCCTTGTTTCCGGAGACAGGAGCAGAGTCCGAAACTTGCTCCTCCTCAATGACCGCAGTGTGAGTGGGAGTAGCAGCACGAGTGAGAGTAGTGGGTTGCTGGCAAGCAGGGCCGGGGCAGAGAGGCATGGGAGTGGCGATAGGAGCGGGAGGAGTGAGGATGCAGTCGACACCGTCGCAGGCAGGGGGTGCGATGTCGCCAGCCTTCATGGCCGGGGGAGGGAGAGAAAAGACCTCCTCACCGGGGCAGGCGTCGGAGCCGAGGCAGACGGGGTCGACGGCGGCGGCAGAGATGGCGGGCTCAGGAGTGTGGACAGGCTCAGGGGCATGGCAGCCCTCGGGGGGACAGGCGAGAATCTCGGCTTCGGGAGCGGGAGGAGCAGCGATAGGTGCGGCGGGAGCGCATCCCTCCGGAGGGCAGGCGAGGATCTTGGCGTCGGGTGCGGGAGGAGGACATCCTTCGGGGGGGCAGGCACCCTCAGGAACAGGAGCGAGTGAAAGCTTCTCGGCGGCGTGGTCGGGGCAGTCGTCAGGACACTCGTGAACAACCTTCAGGACGACACTGGGCTTGGGCTCCTCGACAGGAGGTGCGGAAGCAGGGACAGCGGCAGCTTTGACAGCGGGAGCAGGGAGAGGCGCGGCGCCCATCATCTCATCCTCGGGACAGTCCTCCCTCTTCTGCACGCCGATCCTCTGATACATGCTGAAGACTTCGCCGTCCCCACCGCACTTGCCCAGCGCTGCGATGCCGTCTATGCAATCACGATTGCATTCAGCATCTTCAACACGCTCGAGGCGTCCATACGGGGCAAAGGGAGAAGACAAAGGGCACGAGCAGCCAAACTCGGTGTTGAGAGCAGCGTAGGAAGCGAATTCACCGCAACTGGCCTGGCAGTCTTGGGAAGTAAAGATATCATCCTGCAGATTGGCGGGGGCGAAATCATCTAGCTCGCCTGCGAAGCAGCCGACGTACTCAAAGCCCGAGATGGCGGGGTTCGGAGCATCGCGGACGGGGTGAATGTGGCCGTTGCCGTGATGGTGACGAGCAGCAACCATGGAGGCCATGAGAGAAAGGGCGAAGGTCTTGCTAGGCATTTTGCTGGTTCTGATGGGTTGGATAAAACTGGGAGTGTGGGATCGTCGTGATGGTGGTGGCGGCGGTGGTGGTGGTTGAAGTCGTGAAGGGAAATTCAAGTCGTAAAGGTAGAGTGATCCGCGCAGCAGATGCTCAAGGTTTGTTGGATTGAGTGGTTGTTGAGATGAGACTGGTTGTTGATGAGATGAAGAATTGAAGAATCCTCGATCTCATGCTCCCTTTAGTACTTCTTCATCCTCGCTGTCCAGCCTCCTCCTTTCGCAGAAATTGTTACAATGAACTGGTATATTCGCCCTCCCTTCACACAGCGAGACGCGCAATGCCTGGCGGAGGAATGTCAATTCGGCACGGAATACAATGGCTCAGCCTCTTTGCGCACTTCACTCACATTCCTGTCGGTGGACGTCAGTAAAGCTCTGCCTGCTACTCTCAGTGCATGGCGACATATTGGTCCCTGGACTTGGCGCTACAAGGCCTGAGATCAAAGACATTGTCTCATCCCTAGCCGGGACCTGAGATGCTGCCGCCAGAATTGTATATACTATTCAGGAATGGCGCGTCAATTCTTCTAGCTGGAATGTTAACGACGCGAAACAACACGCGTGTGCGCAAGCCAGCCATTGCCAAATATATTGATCGTTAGCATACTCAGGCATAGCCTGCACGTGTAAGAACCACAGCCACTTGCACATTCTCAATATCATGATATTGATTTTTCGGCATACCGTGAGGCTGCGCACTAGCAAGCCAGCTCAAGCAGTCTTTTTCTCTCCCTTGTAGTACCCCTCAATCGCGCGATCAATGACTTGCTTAACGCGAACCGGGTCCATCTTGGCCTCTCGATTGAATGAGTACAGCCCGTTCGTTTCCTGCTCAATATCCGATCTTTGATTTGTTAGCTACCATTTTTCTCTCCATGTTATGACAGAGGGTGAAAATCACTTACAGCTGCGTGTAGACAAACGCCGAGCAGTATCCTCCGCCTGTGACAGCTCCAACGAGCTTCTCAAATCTCTTGAGGAGGTCCTCCGGATCAGTCGCTGTGGTGTAACCCCAGTCTTCAGCCTTGTCATCGCCAGCCTCCTGCTTCTTGGCAGCAATGTTCACACCGCCAAATTCAGTGCACATGACTGGTGCCCCGAGCTTGTGGCCCGGAGAGCCTGGGACGAACATGTCTCGACCTGCTTTGGGGCCCGTGATGGCCTTCAGGTCGGCGCAGGTCTTTGACAGAGGCTCGTGATCGGCATAGTCGTGGAAAGTCGTGAGGTCAGTCTGCACATGTTCCCAGCCGCAGTTGTCGTTGATGCTTCGGGTAGGGTCGAGGGTTCTGCAACGTCAGTAAATGTCTTTCCAACAGTGATTTGAGCAACCTACTTGGTCATATAGTAAAGCGAGCGAATGTGATTGCGCTGGTCCTCATCATCCTTCAGAGACGTGTAGCCCCAGCTCTCATTGACCGGCGTCCACGTAACTACACAAGGGTGGTTGATTGCCAACTTCATGCTCGCCAGCCACTCTTCATCGAATCGCTCGACATATTCGGCGCTGAATTGGTAACCATTGGCCATTTCCGCCCATACCAAATATCCGAGCTTGTTAGCCCAGTAGTAAAAGGCCGGGTCCTCGACCTTTTGGTGTTTGCGGCACCCGTTGAAGCCCATCGCCTTTGCAAGCTCGATATCGGTCTTCAGAGCATCTTGCGTCGGTGGTGTCATGAAGGTGTCGGGCCAGTATCCCTGATCCAGGCATAGTGCCTGGAAGTATGGGCGACCATTGAGACGCCAAGTGCCATCGCCGTTGTTCCAGCTGATTGAGCGCATGCCAGTGGACATGATCACAGTGTCCAGAGTCTCCTGACCAGCATTTACCAAGGTGAGCTGGAGGTCATACAGAAGTGGGTGCTCGGGCGTCCACAGAGCGATCCCGTTCTTCCAGCAAATATCGCTGGACAATGGAGCACTATGTAGTATCTCCTGAGGTACTGCCTTGAGTGTCTCATCTGACAGCTTCATATCGACATCAAACTCGGCGTAGTCTCTGTCCTTGGGCAGGAACGAAACATCCGAAGTACACACAGTCAGACCAGCGAGTGAAACTTCCACCCGAACGCCCAACTTTCGTGCTGCACGTCGACCTGCGACGGCAATTTTGCAGTGCAATTTTCCTGACTCAATGTCGTTCGACTGGATGACAGTACCAGAAGAGCTATCCGCGATGTGTGCAGCCGGCACGACCTCAAGCCAGACATTCTGCCAGATACCGCCGGACGGTGTGTAGAAGATACTCTCGGGTTTCGCGTTCCAATACTGCTTGCCACGTGGTTGTGTCAAATCAAAGGCTGAGTCGTAAACGCGCACGGTCAGCCTGTAGCCGCTTTTGGGCTCAGCATCTGACAGAAAGTCCGTCAGATCGAGCTCGAAGGGCACATGGCCACCGCGGTGAGAGTCAATATAGTTGCCATTGAGCCAGACCTTGGCAATATAATCGACAGCTCCGAATCGCAAGATAACTCGGCTGCCGTCTTTCTTCTGCTCTGCAGTTCGCAAGTCGTTGATCTGCCGTTCATACCACATGACTTCGTGTACGCCTCGGTCGTTGATGCCACTGGCGGGGCTCTGGAAGACGAACGGTACTTGGATTTTTTGCTTTTCGTTTTTCTTGGCGTTCCGGTCTCTCCCGAGCACGTTCTTTGCGATGAGCTGACCAGCCTCACCAACAATGCCTCGAACAACCGAGTCCTCCGCAGAGGTGTCGTCCTGGGAGGAGTTCGCATCGTTCACGGAGACGCTCTTCGGTAGACCTGTATGCTGCCATTTGGAGCTCAGGCCAACATCGTCGTCGTCAAAGATAAAGTCCCATGGGCCATTGAGAGACTGCCAGTTGAGCGAAGGGCGAGTAAAGTCGGGACGAGGGTAAGGCTGAGCCATTGTTGCAAGTCGAATCGTGCGTTGTGATACCGTAGGTTTCTTTGTCTCTTTCTGCTAGAAGTCCAGCTTCTTTCTGTACGTATTTGAAGTTGATTGATCCAAACTTCGCAGGCGAGGGAAATGGGCAGAGAAGACACTTTGCCACAAAGAAGCTGGAGAAGGGCTGACGTCGTCGGTGGTCCCTGAGGAGGCCGCTGCGGATCGTCTGCCCCTCTGTGCCCCGCCTACGACCCGCCTGCTACCCCTGTTGCCGCTATTGCCCCTCCCTGCGTTCCTGAACTACGCCCTGCTGCGCCCGCTAAGCTATTGTGTACTTAGTTGTAGTTGTCGACAAAAGGTAACGATGGATGGCATCTCAAGGGAGACAACTCGTGATCATTTCTCATCTCTTTGACTGTCCAAAAATCTGCAGTCATACATGTTGCTATTTAGATAGCATAGTACTAGCATAGATAGTAAATGTGATATTTAGTACGAATAGTATTTGCTGCAAAGAACACCATTTCTTCATACCATACATTAGTACACTGCATACATAGTACGCTGCATAATCTTGCAAAAGACAGAACTAAAGAGGTGTATTTGTCGGGCAGTCAAGGAGATGAATCATATGCCATGCTCACGAAGTCCAACATGTGTTCTTAGTATCAAAAAGCCATCCCCATCTTATGTTGCACCTCGGCAGCCCTCCCAACTTCAACGGTCGCCCAATATGGTCAAACATGCGGGCCATCCAGCCCCCTCAGCCTCAAGTGTGAACATCGAGGATCGTCTCAGTCTGGCATCAGAACATTCTTGTCTTTGTCCTTCGCCGATGGTTGCGTGTATGGTGTCGTGAACGAGCCCTGATGGGACCAAGCAAATTGCGAGTTTGAGTCTGTGACGGAATGGCTGCACTCATCTTGACCATGCAGCCCAAGCGACCTGCATTTGCGCAAAGCCCAATCTCGTCCACCCTCATGCAGCTGTCTTCAATTTTTTTGTCACGGCGTATTAGTGATGGTTATATGGTGGGCGACAGAATAAAGCTTGAAACAGTAAAGCAGAGCCCCCTTTGCCTGCCCTCTCCTCCATAATTAATTATCACACGGGGCTAAGGCTTGCAATGGGGTTCAGTGAATAGTCTCTCACGGCTCAATGTTCAAATTGGGCTCACTCGGAATCATTTGAAACATGGAATATCCATGAAAACTTTCACCTGGAGTTGACATAACACTGTGCTCTCGGACAACACACGGCCTTACTCACGTGTGCGTACAGAACTCCCGGGTAAGTATCAGCCACGGATGCTACTTTTTCCGATCCCGACCAAAAATACCCCAAGCTTCTATGCGCGATAGCATCACAGCTTCGAGCGCCGTGCCATCACTTGCCGAATCCGCATCTTTCTCACCACTCAACCTCTCAAAAATATGTCTGGACGTCAAGGTGGCGGCGGCCGCCGTGTTCTTCTTCCTCCCATGTATGCGATTTCACCCGTGTCGCGGTCGCGATGCCCCAGATGACTGACGCCGTTTGCAGCAACTTCATCTTCAAGCTTCTGCAATCAGTGAGTAGCCCGAGAAAACACACGAGCATCCTGCGGCGATTGAAGGATGGGTCAGCGAGTCGAGATGTTTTGGCGGTTGGGCACTGCCCGACAGGATCGAGAGAGCGACAAGACGGTCGATGTAATGCCCGAGATCGAACGAGAAGCGTTCCTTGTCTACGAACGATGCGCGCCGTCTGGTCTCGAGATGACCGTCTTGCGATCTGCTACGTTTCCCACCTGACCCGCGACCGAATCCTCTCGCGCGACCCCCTTCCCGACGATCGAGCCGCTCGACAGGCCTGAGTGTTCTGAACTTGACTAACCGAAGTAGCATGCAACAGTGAGCGTTTGGCTATACGAACAGCTTTCGATCCGCATCGAGGGCAAGATCAGGGTAGGTGCCAAAAGCAAGCATCATGTGAGCGGTCAGCTGACCTCAGTGTAGGGTTTCGATGAGTTCATGAACCTTGTGCTCGATGATGCGGTGGAGGTTCGCCAAGTGACAAAGACGAACGAGACAGAGACAAGAAAATCGTTGGGTGAGTTCTGTTCTGGCAAGATCATGGATATCACAGTAGCTAACATTTTACAGGCCAGATTTTGCTGAAGGGAGACAACGTGTCATTGATCCAGAGCGTTTCTTAAAAAGAAGTTTTACGAAGATATGAATACAGCGAAAAATTTCACGCACATGAATCGTCGCCGACATCATCGTACCTGTGCGCACCTTGCCGACTGCTTCGCAAGCTACTTCGTTCGTCTGAGCCTCAAGCGGGAGCCCTTGTGCCACACACAACCTAGTCACCCGTAGCCTTGTGCAATGCAGTTACGGGAACCGCAGTTAACGTGGTGGCCATCGGATGGGGAACGGCCGTGAGATAAATGAACCTCTAGCATCCCAAAGTCCAGTATTTCCTACTTTGCAGAGTTGCGCGACGTCAGATTTCGTCTCGAAATCGACAATCCGACTGCCATCTTTTAGGGCTCCTCTTCGCTCAAACGCATCACTGACACATGGCGTCTCAACAGTGAACTCGCACATGCACCTTCGACATGTCGGCTTCGGCACCTGCATGAATGCCGGCATCACCAGCACCCGTGCCCGCACCTCCTCCAGCTCCTACAACTACGCCTCTCACTGAAGATGTAATATGGCGGCGATCAGATTCTATCGAGCGGAGCGACCCGACAACCAGCTCTCGCTCTTTCTCGAGCTTCTCGTCGACTGAAAGCCTCGCGGCGACGTGGTGCTGCTTTCCCATGCGGAGGCCTTGGCGCTACGAGCTTCCACTCTGGTATCTTATGCTTGACCTGCTCATCAAACTGCTCGTGGCCCTGAGTGCTGCAGGCTTGTTCATTCTCATCTTCAGATTGCACCAGAACATGGATCGGATGCGTGAGATCATAGTGGATGGCATGCGGGAGTAAGAAGGCTGGCGACATGCATGGCTTATCACAGCGACGTGCCCCTAATGCAGATCTTTGGTACGTTTTTCGCGATGTCGGATGCGAAAATGATCTTCGGCTTGCAGATCAGTCTTGTGCGCTGTGGTGGGCGCTGGACTTATGTCGATCTTCTTATAGGTCATGGAACTGCTTCCCGTGTATGTAACACGACGCCGTTTGCCAACTTTTTCGAGTCCATATCAATTCGACCAACTTATACTGTGTGCCCCTGAATTTCGGGTTCTGCTCATGCAGATATGTTCAGTATCTGCGAGTGTGGCCAGGCCGTCAATAATAGCTAGTTGAGTTCAGGCTTTCAACCGATATTGAAGTGTCTATACACCGAGTCGCGATTCAAAGACAATTCATCACATTTTAAGCATCACATGCAGACAAATTATTCAAAGGTAGGTCTCCATTACGGTGTTGAGATACAGTAAAGCTCTCGCGAGACTATCCTATGTACAAGAAAGAATGACTGTGTGATCCACCAGCAGTCAAAGAAGTAGAAGAGGGACCGCTATGTGCTCGCGATCATGCAAAAAGATTGAGTCTTGATCCAATCCAGACTCTGGAAACAACGTACCCGTAATGTGATGGTTTTACAGGCACTGAGAGTACCAGGCGTTGCCGACCTTGCAGGAGGAGCCAGCAGCGCAGCACTTGGGGCCGTTGAAGCCGGTACCACCGCACTGGCCGTACTTGGCAGCGCAACCGGCGGCGGGCTTGGGAGCAGCAGGCTTGGGAGCAGCGGGCTTGGGAGCAGCGGGCTGGGTGGCGGGCTGGGTGGCAGGAGGAGCAGCGGGAGCAGAGCCAGAGCTGCCAGAGCTACCAGCAGACCAGACAGCAGGACCGGGCATGGGGAAGGCCTTGGCACCGCCGTAGATGGAGAAGTTGGCGTAGGCGTCGGTGACCTTGTAGCCGCCAGGAAGCTTGAAGGTAGGGCCGGGCTTGCCAGTGCCACCGTTGGTGACCTTGACCTGCACGCAGGAGGTGTAGTGCTCGGGCTGGTTGACGTGGGAGCGGTGGATACCAATGTGCTCGAAGCGCATGAGGTACTCGCCGCTGGGGGTGTCCTTCGGAATCTTGGCGGTCATGGTCTCGTCGTTGTAACCGCACCAAGCATCCTTGGTGAAGTCCTTGCTGGTGTCACAGACGCCAGCCTCCTTGATCTTGAACCAGTCACCGACACCGCTGTAGGCCTTGACGTTGTCACCAGGGGCACGGGACATGTAGACCAAGCTAGGGCCTAAGAGGAGATGTGGTTAGTCAATTGAACTGCGGTACGTCTTTGGTCAGGAAAATATATAGGCGGACGTACCAGGGTGGCCCATCTTGGCGCCGAAACCAAGGCGGACGGTGACATCCGAGCCGGCGGCGACCTCCATGACCTTGGTGTTGGCGGCGCTGGCAAAGGCGCCGTTGTTGCAGATGATGTCCTCCTTGTCGGCGAAGGAGTTGAAGGTGTCGGCGGAGGGGTTGGAGGAGAACTTGATGGGGTTGTACTCCGGGGTCTTGTTGACCTTGCGGATGAACTCCCAAGGCTTAGACTCGGCTCCGTTGTTGACGGTGGTGACGAAAGTGTAGTGGGCAGAAGCCATCTGGGCAGCAATGCCGGCGAGGATGATAGAGGCCTTCATGTTGGAAGTTGTTGAGAAAGTGGATTGCAAGTGTTGCGAGCGTAGCGGTTGTGGAAAAAAACGAGTATAAAGTGATTTGGAAAGATTGGACAGGTACCGGTACCTGAGGTAAAGAATGTAAAGATTGGGAGCGAAAGAAACGAAAGAAGGTGAAGTAATCTGGATAGAAGACTGGTGGTGGTGAGGAGAGAGCAAGACGGGAAGGTTTGGAGATCTTCTGGACTGTTATATAGGTCTTTGACCGATGAGCCAGACCTCCTCCATCACATCTCTATCAACGTCCACACGAGGTCCAGAAAGGTTCCGGATCCACGCGCGCTACGCCCATGGCCCTGGTAAGGAGACACAAACACGGAGTGTTCTGGGTGTTTTGTTTGTGCCACCCTTGACGACCTCGCAGTCCAGACGCCTGCCGTGGCGGACAAGGCCAGGGTCGCATGGTCCCGTCGCGACGAGATTCATTGATCGATAATGGATCAGTCAAGCACTGCCGCCCAGTCTGGGGGCTCGTTTGCTGAGTCGCGCTCCTCTGCCTCCTTGCTAGGCGAGGCTGAGAGAGGGGCTGCCACCTACGTTCGAAACACAGAGTGAATCTTCCATGACATCTCAGTGACTTGGCACCTCCAGGGTCACCAGCCGCCACGGCTATTTTCCACCAAGCACTTTCGAGCTTGACTTGGCCAAGTCGGGAAATCTTATCGAGTTTTACTAGCCGAAGAAGTTTCATCCGTCCCCAGCGGGCTCTACCGAGGCGCCTCTATTGGTGGTGAGGATTGGAGACGAGGGCCCCCCTGCAAAAGCCAAGAGGAATGGGGCCGCACTAACGCGTGGAATAAAGTAAGTCTCGCATGGACTAGACTAGCCGCTGACGTCTGTTTCAATTTGCTTCAAGCTTAGCTACAAAGGGTAGAATCGCACGATGTGACAGCTGCGGCAGGGCCCACGGTTCACCCAACATTCGTCAAGCAGCCGAGGCGCGCGAAGGAGGGAACCGGTGGGAAACTGGTGAGCTTAACCCACCTAACGCTCAGACAAGATGAAGCCGCTGCGAACTGATGTTCGGGACAGGGTATGCAAGCAATGAGCATGGAATTCCAACGGCCTTTGACAAAGTGACGGTGTCCCCTAGTGAGAAAGTCAATTGTGAATTGGCATATCCTGCAAGCATTTCGCATTTACATACTCACCCCTTTTTACCCTTCAATAGCTTCGGACAAGTCTCCATCTCCTTGCAAAAGCCCTGCAGCTCATCCTGGCAGCCTCACCCCTGACGCCAGAACCAACACAGTCAAGCGCAGAAAACCCAAATCTCCGTCACCTTTAATTTTCAATGCCTCTGCCGAACCCTGGTCAGTGTTTCGGTTTCGTATGCACAGTGATCTTGGAAGTTCGGGCTCGATCCGGATTTGCCTGATCCTCAGTCGATCGTCTTACTGCCGTCAGAGGCATCGCAATTGTTTCGTGCTGCCCTTCCAAACCTCTCCCAGTTTTCCTTGTCTTTTGCGCTCGCAGTCATTGAAGGAATCCCACGTGCGTCGAACGTGGTTTGTTTGTCTCTTTCCTGAGGTTACAATCCATCGGCTGGCCGATCGCTTTTGACACATGTTCCCCTCCTTTCTGACCCCGACGACATTCGTTTCGTTTCTTTGTTTCGTATCATCCTAAGCGCCGGCCGCGCTGCTGCAAAGGCACCACTTTCTTCGATTCTTCGATTGGCAGCGCTCTGGAGCCGCTTGCTCGCCCAGGATAACTGGCATCATGGAATCACAGCCACTGTCAAAACACCAATATACTAATGCGCGGACTTCGGACGATCTCGAAAGTCTCGACTTGCTCGAGAAGCATGCTTCCTCGTCACAACCACGATCAGACAAGAAGCAATTTCCACCACTGTCGCGATTCACAAAGCTTGCGGTCTTGATCGCCGTGGGCTTTGTCACCCTCGTTTCTCTCTTCGCAGTGGGCTTCTCCTGCGGCTATCACAACCATGAGAATGCGGGCACGTCTGTCACAAATCCTGTGACTACAGGCAAAGCACAAAACAACTGCACCGACCCGGCGATCAGAAAAGAGTGGCGAAGCTTGTCGAACGATGAGAAGCAAGACTACATGGACGCTTTCCAGTGCTTTATCGACTCACCGTCCATGCTAGGAATGAACGGGTCTTTGTACAATGATTTTTCATGGGTTCACAACCTCGTGGCGCATACTAGTAATTACCCCAACTCATTGACGGTTAAATCTTGACGTGAATGCTGACAGATGGCCTATGTAGCACACGGCAAAGCACCCTTCCTGACATGGCACCGCCGCTTCATCTCCATCTACGAGAAAACTCTGCAGGAAAAGTGCAACTACAAACACCCTCTCCCGTACGTGGATTCTTCTAATGATTGTGTGCGCATACATGTGTGTCGTTCCAGGCTCTAACACATCAACTCTAGCTTCTGGGACTGGACTCTAGACTGGGAGACGCTTCCCGAATCACCAATATTCGCCTCCGGCCCATTCGGCTTTGGCACTGACGGCAACTTCTCCACGCCGAAGTACGGCAGCGCGCACTGCGTCACAGACCACCCGTTCAAGAACCTCAAGCCCGCGTGGCACGGGGACAAGTACGAACCCCACTGTCTCACGCGCTCCTACGCGGAAGACTGGGGTGGCGAGTTTCTCAACCCGGACAGAGTAGCCCAGGTTCTGGCCAAGGATACATACGAAGAGTTCTTCCTCGCCCTTGAGATGAGAACGCACGACATTATCCCCATGGGTGCGGGAGGTGACTTTACCGTCTTTACGGCGCCGAATGGTGTGTTTTTTTGTGTCTAGCACTAAAAGCTCTTGTGCTAATCAGACTCTAGATCCCGTGTTCTACCTTCACCATGTGCAGCTCGATCGGCTATGGTGGCTCTGGCAAATGCGAGACAGGGAGAATCGTCTGCACAGCTATGCGGGCCCTGGCGTAGGGGAATCAAACGTCACAATGTCGGACACGATACCCCTTGCTGGCCTTGACAAAGATGTGACAGTGGCGGAGATTATGGACACAGAGGGCGGGGATCTGTGTTATCGGTACATGTATGTTTAAGCTAAAGCTACTAATACTTTATATCAAATTCATTTCTTCCTGGAGCCGTCGAAGGGAAACCTCACCGTCTAGGCACGTTCAAGATGTGTCCAAACTCGAAGATAAAGAAAAGAAAATTGATCCATGCCTATCAAGAGCATTCGCAAGTACGAGACAACAGCGCCAACGAGACCACTTCAAAACCAAGGAGACCATTTCAACCTATATCATTCCATCCAGAAATTACTCGGCTCGGTTTGCTTACTGCTTGTATCCAGGCTGAGCCTGGGCCGGCTGGCCCTGAGAGGGCGCACTCTGATCGGCGCCCCCGGTCAGCTTTGCGAGACCAGGCAGATCCTTGATGATGGGGAGCCCGGAAACGAGGCAAGTCATGGAGTCCTTGAGCTTGCTGATGACGGGGAGATCGAGGCCCTTCATGGCCGGGACCAGGCAGTCAATGACAGCCCCGTCCTTCGCGCTCTGCATGCCGCAGGACGCGTTGCTGTACGCGCCAGAGAGGGCCCCCTTGACGTCGAATGTCTCCCCGCCGCAAGAGAAGGTGCCGAGGCCCTGAGAGTCGAGGCTGGAAAAGTCGATGGGCAGGGACTTGAATGGGCCAGATGTGAGCTTGCCGGAGCAGGTTTGACCGAGTACGTTCTGTCCGTCACCCGAGAGGACGGAGAGGAAGTTGCCGACGCCGCCTCCAGCGCCGCCAGCGTTGAATACGAGGTGGAGGGCGTCCTCAAGCTTGGGGATACCGGCGGGGAGAGAGGGAACGGAGGGGATGCCGCCACCGAGGAGGCCTCCGAGACCGCCTGCGGCACTTCCACCGGCGCTGGCATCGCCACCAGCACCAGCACCTCCGCCGAGAAGGCCTCCAAGACCGCCTCCGAGGCCGCTTCCGAGGCCACCTGCGGCACCACCTCCAGCGCTGGCATCGCCACCAGCACCAGCACCTCCGCCAAGAAGACCTCCAAGGCCGCCTCCAAGGCTACCGGCAGCATGGCCTCCCGCATCAGCTCCAGCATTAGCACCAGCGCCAGCATTAGCACCAGCACCAGCATTAGCTCCAGCTCCAGCATTCGCACCAGCTCCAGCATTCGCACCAGCTCCAGCATTAGCACCAGCTCCAGCACCAACACCGGCGCCTGGAGTGATGGGACCGACGATTGGAGAGCCAGTGTCAACAGGAAGAGGAGCACCAGCAGCCGGAGCCGCAACGGGAGAGTTGGCACCCCCGGTAGCCTCGCCATAACCTTGGCCGCTGGCCCCAGCCGAGCCCTCAGCGGAACCGCCTGCGGATCCGCCAAGGAGACCAGAAGCTCCATTGCCGAGTGGGAGTGCCATGCCGCTAGAGACGGCGGCAGCAACGAAAGCGACAGAGAAGCGCATGATGGCGGTTTTGGGTCGTGAAGAATTGGGTCGGAACGAGAGAAAGATTTACGGGAGAGAGAAGCGAAGAATGGCTGGAGATCAACTCCTGACGAATGAAAAGAAGCTGAAAGAAGAGGAAAAGAAGGTCAGATTTGTGATGCTGCTGGATTGAGGCTTAGAAAAAGGACGGTGGTCAAGATACTTATACATGTCACATCCTGAAGGCTGGCTCAAGGGCCTTGGACGCTTAGGCGTAATGACAGGACGACGCGATAATGTTTTACTGGGCATTTGACAGCATCTCGAGCCCCGTGATCAGACAAAAATTGTCATCACCTGTTCAAAATCAGCCCCTGGGGTGAATTGCGAGTGCGGCGCACGGAGGTTAGCCACATTGCGCTTTGGCTGGAGAGGTTGTATGGGAGGCGCCGGCCTGTCTGGGGTCATATTCGTCAAACTCCCTGTATTGCGACTCGAAATATACACAGTATGGGCACTTGGCATCAGAATTTCTGCCCCAGGTCTTGACGGGACAAGACAGAGGGCTTATTCGGGGACTTCGGAGTCGTGATTGACAAAACAATGTGATGGGTGGTTTGTGAGGCTATGTTAGTAAGTTCGATTGAGAGAAGCTTCTGAGTGACCCGATTTGTTGGGCGTTTGAGCTTCTGGTCAAAACCCGGAGGATCTGCCGCGATCAGGATCATATGCTGAAGGCAGCGAGACGACCTAGAGCACAGATGCAGGAGATTGCGCCAAGTTGGATGCCCCCTTATGGGGCTGATGGTGCATGATGATAGTACAGAACCGTTACTTTGACGATCCATCGGCTTTTTCATCTCATTGCGCATGTGCTTTGAAACAAGATGTTGCCTCAAGAATCCTGCGTCGATATCATGAGGCTTGATGGGAGCCGTGGTCTCAAGGACACGGGCCTACGATCATCGGCAGAGGACGCCCCGAATCTGAGCGCTCGGACGATGCGACTCGCGCGACGGGCACGAGCTCTTGTTCATGTCCGACATGTGACGTGGCAGAGGGTCTGAGCTATGGGATGTGCCGTTTCAATCCTTTTCAATGCCGGGCCAGACGCTCTTCTCAAGTAGACGGAGTGGACGCGAGGACCACGGTCACGTGGACCACGGTCACGTGTTCAAATGAGTATGTACCAGTGTGTTACCCTAGAGCCAATATTGCTCATCATTTATTTATCGTGGTTGCTTTGCCAACTCGCTGGTCGAGTACAATAAATCGCAGATTGCAGATAGAGTCGCTTGGATCATATCCGAACAAATATGTATCAAAAGGTACAATCAGTAAGATTGTGATGATGGGCCATCATCACCCCATTTGCCATGCTGAGCCATGGGATGGTTGAGCTTACTCGAATTGTTGATACGAAGAACCACCTCACATTGATCATTGCGTACACTGAGACGCTGATCAAATCGGTCACAGTCAAAAGCTGAATCTACTGAGGCATGAGGCAGCAGGACGAGTCGTACGTGATTCGATGACGACAATTCCCACCATCAGCGACAGCTCGCATTCGCATAGCCACGCTGACGAGAGCCCAGATCTCATATTCGTAGCATTGCAGGGATGACGACACGACTTGAAGGGTATCACCACATTTTGGTGCACATTTCTGACCGTCTCGCCCTGCAGCCTGGCTGACGTCGGCGATAAGCATCCGGCATTAAGACCATGAGGACCCGTAGACGATCTGGATTGTTTTCCCCATCAGGTCAAGACCCTCCTCTGAGCTGAGCTGCAGGGCCCAGGCGGACTTCGGGCTCCTCGTCCGCTCCGACCTGAAATAATTCCGCCGCTACTCACTCATTTTCCAAGGGTCTCGAGCGAGTGATGCATCCGAGTCCTCGTGGTGGTTTGGGTCGTGCTGCCGCCTCTGATACATAACCACCATGTCACCCCATTTCCTGCGACTGGCCGCACGCACTCAATCCCCTTCCCAGCACGCGTCGTTTGCATCCAGCCTCACGCGTCGACGCGCATACAAGACTTCGTCGACCAACCACTCTGTCACCGCAGTGCCCTTCCAGACCCTCAACATGTCGACAGAGACCGTGCCTGCTCAGAGCGCTTCTGGTGCTCCGGGCAAGGTCCTTTCCGCCTCCTCGTCCTACAGCTACAAAACCTCCGTCTCGACCATCCCGGGCATCACGAACGCGCCCAGCGATGCCCTCCCGAAACCACACCACGTCCTCGGCAGCGATGGCAAGATTGCAAAGTTCAAGAACCCCTACCCGTCGTATCGCAAATCACCAGGCCTTTCTGACGCGTTGGTCGAAATTCTCTGGTACGCGGCCTCTTCTCTGCATCTAGCTGGCAGGGCTCAGTGCCTCCCTCCCCCCCATCCACATTGTTTGCAGGACCTCGACTGACCAGTCTCGACTATTGCAGGCCCATGATTAAAGGCGACCTCAAATCACCAGACACAAAGCCCCCAAACACCGTCGCCACCATCACACCACACTTTCTCCCCGCCGACGAGACGCCCTCCTCCCTACGCGCCACCTGGCTCGGCCATGCCTGCTACTTTCTCGAATTCCCATCCGGTCTCCGCGTCCTCTTCGACCCCGTTTTCGACGCGCGCTGCTCGCCTTTTTCATTCATGGGCCCCAAACGCTTCACGCCCTCCCCGATCCCCTCGCTCGCCTCTCTCCCGCGCGTCGACGCCGTCGCCATCTCCCACTCACACTATGACCACCTCTGCCACGCTTCTGTGCTCGAGGTCCAGAAGCACCACCCAGACGCCCACTTTTTCGTCGGGCTCGGTCTGGAGGAGTGGTTCCGCAGCGCGGGCATCGAGAACGTGACGGAGCTTGATTGGTGGGAGGAGGCGGAGCTCAAGGTCTCAAGAAACGGGCCAGAAGGCGGCGCCGAAGGGGAGATCACAGCACGAGTCGGATGTCTGCCCGCGCAGCACACCTCCGCGCGGAGCCTTTTTGACAAGAACCGCACGCTGTGGGCCTCCTGGTCCTTTGCGTCCGGCGGGAAATCCGCTTGGTTCGGTGGTGACACCGGCTACCGCGGCGTGCCCTCCGAGGGCCAGGATTTCCAGGACCTCCCGACGTGTCCACAGTTCAAGCAGATCGGCGAGCACCGCGGGCCGTTCGACCTCGGCATGATCCCTATTGGGGCGTACTACCCGCGCGCGCTGTTCAGCAGCGACCATGCCAACCCGTACGACGCGGTTGAGATCTTCAAGGACACTGGGTGTAAACAGGCGATGGGCATTCATTGGGGCACGTGGGTACTGACGTATGAGGAGGTGCTCGAGCCCCCGAGGATGTTGAGAGACGCATTAAAGGTGAGTGGGCTTGCCGAGGAGGGCGTCTTTGACGTGTGTCAGATTGGCGAGAGTAGAGAATTTTAGACTCGGCTTAGGATTGTAATGATTGTAGATGAAACTTGGAGCTTACCTATTTCTGATAAACTATATCATGTTATTCTTCAATGTGCTACTCTAATGCTAGTGTTATTCTGATTAAATCTTATCTTTTACTTCTATGCTAGTGCTTGCTACAGCATTGTGTTAGTACTAAATACTACTTGGTTACGTTGTTCTGTTCCAATTCGTAACATAACCTCCTAGGTATTGCAAAGTTAATGCTAATATATATGCCTTTACTATTGTTAGCTTCATAAATTAAGTATAATTAGCACTATAATTTATTAGTATAAAAGTAAGTAAGTATTAATAGCACTACAAGTTTCTCACAAGAAATTAAGTACAGTTAGTATTATATGTTCTTAGTTTAGAATTAAGTACAGTTAGCACTGTATGTACCTAGTATAAAATTAAGTACAGTTAGTATTATATGTTTCTAGTATAAAATAAAATACTATTAGCACTATAAGTTCTTTGTATAATATTAAATGCAATTAACACCATAAGTTTCTAACACAAAATTAAATACTGTTAGCACTTTGTGAATGCAGTTTATGTAGATGCTTCCTTTGAAATTTCTTTCCCCTTTTCCTCTTTACTCTCTCTATTCCTTCTTCTCCTCCCCCTCCTCGTCTGCCTTCTCCTCATTAGCCTTCTTGCCCTCCTCGTCTGCCTTCTCCTCATTAGCCTTCTTGCCCTCCTCGACCTCTTTGGCTTTCTTGGCCTCCTCTGCTTTTTTAGCATCCTCTGCCTTCTTCCTCCTCTCCTCCGCCTCTTGCACCTCTTTCTCCTTCTTATCCTTCCTCGTCTTCGCCACCCACTCGTCCAGCGCGTCAATGGCTCCCTGAGGATCCCTCTTGTATCTTAGCAGCAGCCCCTGAATCTCGGCCGGCGAAAATTCCTGGCTTGGCAGCTTGGCAGCAAATTCCGCAGCCAGGCGTTCAACCTTCTCGTTGGCCGTCTCCTTGTCCGTCGCGAGCTCCATGGTAGCTGTGGTGTCTGCGCCTCCCGAAAAGTCTGTAGGTTCCTTCTCGCCTTCGTACAGCGCGTAGATGGCGCGGAAGACATTGAGGGCCATTTCCGTGTCGGCAAGGCCAAAGTGGACGATGCGGTCAACGCGGCCAGGACGAATGAGGGCTTTGTCGAGGTGCTCGAGGTGGTTGGTAGTCATGACGAGAAGACGGCCTTCTTGAGATGCAACTCCGTCGAGGATGTTGAGGAGACCAGAGAGGGAGAGACGGCTGTTTTGCTCAGTGGGCGGAAGGCTGGGGCCCTCGACGACATCACCGTCTTGAGTGGGTGGTGGTGGAGGGGCCATGGCAGAACCAGGGGCGCCGGTAGATGCCGAGGCCGAGGTCGGGGCATCGTGAGCATCGCGAAGGTGAGTGAGGCCCGCTGCGTCCACGTCCTCGAGAAGAACAAGACATCGGCGAGGAAGATCCACAAAGAGAGAAGAAAGGTTCTCCTCGGTGGCTACGGCAGAGCTGAGGGAGACAATGTAGATCTTCATGCGAAAGTAGCCCGCCAGTGCCAGACTCAGCGAACTCTTTCCCGTACCTGGTGGACCGTAGAGAAGATAACCCCTTCGGTAAGGGATGCCACGGTTCGAGTACCACTTTCTCGTCGCGGGGTTGAGATAGTCAGCCACATCGTCGATCAAGTCTGACTTGACCTTGTCGTTGAGAATAACCGTGCTCAAGGGGCGAACAGCGCGGGCCATGCACCGCTGCCAACTAGGGTCGCCGCCAAAGCTGCCGGCAGAGCCGCGGTAGATGACAGTCTTGTGCTCGTCCTTTTTCATGTACATCTCCCTCGCTTCGTTGAGCAGCTTCTTGATGGGCGCAGGGCTCCGGCCAAAGCTTGAGATTACCAGCTCCTCCTTGGAAGTGATGCTAGTGCTGTGAAATTGTCCACCGTTACGCTCCTGATCACGCTCAAAGAGCATAAGGCGCCATCCGTAGAAGAAGTAGTTGGAGCCGTATGCCGGCGTGTAATGCAGGGGTTTCTTCTCGGCTGCCGTCTGGGGCACACCCCTTTGAGGGTCGTAGCCGTTGTCGTCGTCATCGTCACTGTCTGAATCATACGAGTAATCGTAGTAGTTCCTGGACTTGATGTTGGTATTGGCGATAAAGCGTCTGCTACGTTGAGAGAAGGGCTGAGTCGCTACCCAGGCGATGAGAATGTTGTAGACCTCATCGTCGGTGCGGATTCGAACAGAAGAGACGAGGTGCTCGTTGATGAGAGACCATGCCCAGTCGCTGAAACGGGACCAGATGAAGCTGGCTCCGAGCACGACAGCGAGAAAGGGGATGTAGAGAGAGATATCGATACCAGAGTACTGCCGAATGGCAAAAGACGCCTGCGTAAAGCCGGGCACGAGGAAATCGATGAGGGCCAGTTGAGGGGCTTGAGGCGACACAACGGGGTTTGAGGCGTTGTTTGGGACCTGTAAAGGGTCTGCAGAGGTATTCTGCGCATCGAAGTTTGGTGCGTTGCCCGTAAGAGACGCACTCAAGATCCCAACGAGATCCATGGCGAATTTTGCGAGCGGCTCAAGAGTGAAGAGATCAGAGAGGGCAATGGTCGGCTGTTGTGAAGATTTGGTGTGGTTGGGTTTCTGCAGAACGTGCAGGGTCCAGATGATGTCAGATCGTAATGCAGGTAAGATGGAATGAAAGACGCGCTCGCTGAGTGAAAGCCAATGTTGTTGCAATATTAATGATGGGATATGATGGACGGCAGAGCGAGATAGAGTGCCGTTTGATTCCTGATGTCTGTAGGATGAATAGGGACCTATATATTCATAAGGCAGCAGGCATCCTAGGCACCCTGGTGATAGTAATGCTAGCAAGCGAGACGTCGCCCGGCCGATTGAGTCACCGCTGCAATAACGGTTGACGAAAGATCCTCTCTCGATATGCAAGACTCGTCAAACCCAGTCGCCCAGTCGCCCAGTCGCCTGGCTAAGCCCTTTTTCCCGACCATCGCGTCACACCGTGAATTTCTAGGCATCTCTCCAGGCAGCACAGCCGAGGGCTGAGAGGCCCCTGGTGAAGATCCGAGCCGCTAAGCCTGAATGGTGGCCATTGATACGCTAGTGGCAACTGCGCCTCATTCAGACTGGGAACAGGCAGCTAAAGCCACCAGGGCGGTCCCACTGTCATACCCTTGGGTGTGGCTGAACAAAGTCCCTTCTCTCATTTCGACGTTGGGCGACGCAGGGTTTGGTGATGATGGCCCGCCCCCTTACGTGGGCTACCTCTTGCGATGCAAGCCAAGATACGATATCGCCAGTATAATAGAGATATCTCGTTGATATATCAGCTAGTATGGAGGGAAATGCATGCGCTCTGGAATGCACCGGCTGAGCTGACCATTCATCACGGTTAAAGTTGTCACTCTAAAATGGGTAAGATGCTGACCTCGCTACAGCACATTCACAATGATTATCATTCTCAGGTTCGCAATGATATGTCTAGTCTTCAACGGGACCCTGACAGACGACATTGAATACGTTATCCTCGTTGGAAAGAGGAACTTGCAGAGGTTCAGCACGAATATCAAGGAGCTGGAACGGCATCTTGATGTTCTCCGGATATTAGATGAAGCGTGTCAACGCCAAGCAGGAGCCAGCTGAGGGGCTGCAAAGATGAGTTGCTGTGACCTTGATTTCAACTATCATCCATCGGTCCTGGTTGGCATAGGAACTATCCCTGGCGGCATCCGCGGTATCCCTCCTGGTCCTCCTCCGAATCCTTCTGGTGGTGTAACACCGACTCCCGGAGCTGGAGGGTATCTCACCGGCGGCACTCTTAAATTCGATGAATATGCCCCCGATCCTCGCGGCGGGGCAGCAGAGCTTGATTGCCTCCCTTTTCCACCACGGCCGTGCCGTCTCTTAGCTCGCATTCTCTTGTCACCGTCAGATGATGAGGACGAGGAAGAGCCAGATGATGAACCGCTGTCACTGTCAGAGCCTGAAGACTCGCTGCTGCTTTCCTCCGCATCATCTAGTCCTTCTCCACATGCCCAAGCCCACTTGACGACTCGACGGTCAGGCCGGACTGTTGTCCACCCTCTTTCCATGGAAACTTGAGTTACTGATTCTCGACCTCCCAACCAGCGATGATATCGAAACAATTCTCTGACCTCCCCACGTCGGTACTTTGGCGCGCCGGCTGCATAAGCAATAAAGCGTGAGATCAGCGAGCTACGAAGCTCCTTGTTGCTAATGGGGATGTTCTTGCGAGACCAGGCCGTCGATGTCGATGAATGGTCACGAGCGTAGAAGTGCGGCGGTGGCGCGACGAATATCTGGGGAATCGGTCGGTTTGCAGATGATCTTGTGGAAGAGGAAGAAGACGAGGAAGAGGATGCAGAGGAAGAGTCACGCTTGCGCGACTTTGAGGACTTGGCCATGTGAAAGCATTGGCGCCTGATGTCACCTCAGTCGATACATGTCATGTTTGTGGGCTCGGAATATCAATACGCGCTCATCCACATGGCTATATACTCCTGCGACTGTTGCTCCCCCATCATCCCGTTCAATTCTCCTCGCTTTCGTCACGATATAGGGGGGTCGCATCAGCCTCGCTTCACATTGCACCAAGACACTACAGACTGAACCGAAACTCGGCGCGCACAGTTGAGGCCGTCTGATGAAGCAAACAAACTTATGTCGGCGTCGTAGCATGTGTATGCCGCTGTTTGCAGCACATCGTGGGCCCAGGAGACGAACCAGCGCAGCACTGTAGCACGATACTACAATGGGCAATTTCGGGTCCCTGCTTGGTTGTTTGTGCTTCAGTCTTCTTTATTGTACTCTGGTGTGGTCAGCAAGTGAGATTCAAGTATTGGCTGCGGAGGGCATTATGCGACAGACTATCTATCCTACGTGTGCATCGAGGAGTACAATGTCCTTGTCCAAATTGGTGGAGATATGTGTCGTTGCCTTTGCACAGAACTCTCTTTTTTGGGCACAACTACAGGAAACCTCTGCTTGATATCTATTTTACTCATGCGTGTTGTAAGGTATTCCTGCTGCGTTGCACAATCATGCTCGTTTCAAATGCATCAACAGAACTAACCACGTTTGTTTGGACGTCGATTACACGCGCGACTGCTTGTTCGGTGAGGCTAGCCTGGGAAGCAAGGTTATTCGGGTCACGTTCCGCGAGTAGCAGACGATAAAGACAGACAAGGTTGACACTACCGAAGGGCTTGAGCTCCAAATGAAACTGGCCTCTCGAATACTTGCTCTGTTGGATAGGCTTTCGTATTATGATATAGTCATCAGGGTGTGCCAGAGAGCCGCAAATCCAATCGACCAGTCTGGAGTCGGATAAAGCGGTAAGACGGCTGGTTTTGGTGCCCGTTCGAAACTTCAAGGGTATCTATCACACGGCCCTGACACTTTTTGTTTCGCCTCGAACTATAGCGCAGAGATGCACTAACCATTATTGTGTAGATGTGGCAAAGCCAAGGGATAATAGTATGCCTTGCTGTCATAATGCTTCGAGCCGTCATAGCTCTGGATCCTCCATCTGCATGCTCGTTGGCTGGGTCGTTTATTGATTAACGTGGGAACGAGCCCTGTTGCTGGTGCCAGTGCCGGTGCCGATGCCGGTGCCGATACCGAGACCCTGGCCCACCGCCAAGCAAGTCCGCTGATTGTGTTTTCCACGTTGTTCAATGATGGAAGTTCTGGCGAACTCATACCGGGACATCGTGACCAGGGCTTGGCGGCCACTCGATCTGCGAGTCAAGAGTTCAGGGGAGGCTTTCGCTGCAACGTCGTAGGCTTGGGGCTCTGAATATTAGCTCGCAAACTACCGATTCTCGGCACTGCGTCACCGACTCTCGTCTTTCCCTTGTTGAGGTTCCATTTCGATCCGTAAGATGAGACTGCGAGAAGGAGAAATGTATCCTGGATAGGTAGATCTTGGGCGAGTTTACGTCGAGAAATCAAGAACGGTAGAAAGGGTCGCTCAAAACGAGGGTCTCGCTGGCACGCAACGGCAATGAACAAACGACGTCTGAGCCACGAAGAACCACAGCAAAAACACTCTGATGCCCCACTATAGAGGGTTGTGGCCAATCAAAAGAATCTCTATCAGCGAGATCCAATCAGAACGCTCAGACCATGCTGGGCCTCCGTCACTCACGTCATCTAGTGAACAAAAGGGGCAAAATAAACCGCGTCGAGGGGACTTCCGGTTACTGTCCACTATGGCTGATTGAGTTTTTCACAGAAAGCCTCGAGAAAGTCGAGAACAGGAGGCTTATTCAATCAATGATTTCAGCTGGCTGCCCTCAGTACAAAATGCAGGACCAGCGAGACTGTGGCTTTCACGCTAGAGCTGCTGCCCGCAGTGCAAAAACGAAGCGCCCCTACTTGTACCCAGTGGGCTCGCTCCCGTGCTGTGATCGCCGGTGCGGCTGCCTGTTCGGGCTCGCGGCCGCTACGGAACAGTGCGGCTACGCCCAAAACAACAGCTGGAATGCCACTGAGCAGCCCCCTGAAGACGTCCGTGCTGTAGCGCTGGGCCGGCTGGCAATGTGCAATTTGCAGCAGGCCCCGCTTCTTGGCCTTCCTCTCTCGCGCTCCCTCCCTCTGGTTTTAGTGGATCTTTACTGGTCTTGCCTTGCCTTGGCCTTGACCTTGGTTTGGTGTTCGCTGCTCTCTGCTCGCTCACCACTTTGCTCTCACCACCGCTCTGCTCTGCCCGCCCCTTCGACCAGCTTCACTTTATCCGACCACGACCATATCAACTCCTCGACCGAATCGACCACCACGACGCCCGCATCAACATCGATAACCTCTCTTTCGACTCTGAATCAACACATAAATTGACTGGAATTACATTCAGTCGCGATTTTCCGCCTTGTCGAGCAGCCTCTTGAGGCTTGGGCCTCAGAGACTGGCCACCCATTCGAATGAGGCTTGCCATTCAGTCATTCCTGAAAGCGACCATCTCAGCCAGCCTGCACCATGACGAACGAGGGTTCGCGGCCGAGTCGGGAGTCGAGTGTCCGGACGACGTCGCTCAGCCGGCAATCCTCACGTCGATCAGTCTCTTCGCAAGCGGCAGACACATATAGTCTCGATGAGTTTTCAGGGGTCGCCGACGGCTTCCGACCGAGCGATAATGTCGATTCATCATCAGCAAATCTCGTCCAGTCGGCAAACGTAGACTCAGAGTCCGCCCAACGTCATACCCTTGCAACAGGCGAACAGAAGAACATGCGTAATCGACCATCCAGCATCTCGAAACCCACGCATGATTCTTTAACGCTTCAGCATGAGCATCCCGACAGCTTCTCTGCCTCGTCGTCATCAAACAACACATCGAATGCGAGCTCAGCGTCTGCGGCAGCTGGAGCAATGCAGCCATCATTCCCTTATCTTCTTTACGATCAGGGAATAGCAACTCACGATCAAGCTCTGCCGGCACCCAGCACCCTCCCACAGCCTCAGACAATGCCGCCGGACGGAATAACTGGCCCGTCACACCCTTATGGTTTGTACACACAGAGCACCTCCCCCATAGGCATCACTCCGTTACCATCAATACCTTATGGTGCTGGAGGAGCAGAACCCGGTGCACTTGGGCAACTCGGGAATGTGGAAGTGCCGCCCCCATACACTAGATACCCAGAGGTTGCCTATGCACCTAAAGAAGCTGCATCAGCTTCCGAGGTATCCCCGGTCACAACTTCGCCATCATTACCATCATCACCGCCCACCCTACCTGCGGTCACTGGAGCTGGCGGTCTCGGGGTTGCAACAAGGAATCCGGAGTTCTCATCGACGGAGGAGGACCTTGCTGCTCCGGGAGCACAATCCGATGTACGGAGGCAAAGCTCGCGGGCCAGTTCTCATGAAGTCAATACGGCGGCACAGGGCTTGAGCGAAAAGGACACCCAACCTGACTGGAAGCGAAAGATCAGACGACGCGCCAAGAAACGAATGTGTGGTATTATCCCGTACTGGGCAATTTGCCTCACTCTCACAGTAGTTGTTGTTCTGGGTGCCATCATGGGCGCATTACTGGGAACCTTGTTACAGCAAGATGAAAAGGTGGAAAAACAGGAAAGGTAAGTGCTCACTTTTCGGTCAACAGCATAGCAGCGTTGCTGATCTAACTTGCAACAGCGGATCACAGACAGACGCAGACTCGAAACCACCGATAGGCGAGATACAACCATACAAGACACCACCTGATGATCTCGAAGGGATCACGACAGGTCTTTTCGGCCTGCCGGAAATGGAGATCAACGCCGCGCCCAAGTTGTGTTTCAATGAGAGCAGTGACGCCCAAGCATGGAGCTGCAACATCCCTTATCGATACTATTCTCTCGACATCACGCGCATCAAGAACGCAACCAACGTCGCCAACTATGACCTCGAACTTATTCCCATCAACGAGACTGACGCCCAGTTCATCTGGGGTACACAACCACCTAACGTTCCCAAACCGGTCGTCCTGCAGCTTGTCAACGATACGTTCGACGACGGGAGAGGTCCTGCGTGGTGGCTGAAGATACAATACAACAAGACTGTGGTTGTTCGCGAAGATGTTTTTCAATGGGAAGATAAGGTGAAGAACCGCAAGTCAAAGAGAAGCTGGGATTACGAGACGTACAACAAGCTTGATTTTGATCCTTCTCGTTTGCGGACATCATCGAAAGGTGCGGCGGAAGGCGACAAGCCGTGGATCTGCACGTGGCCCAATACGACACTCGAGATTTTCATCTATCCGAATGCCAACGCCAGTCTGCAAGATCCCCCTTCCTCCTCTGTTGACTCCGATTACGACCAACCAACACCTTCCTGGGACACACAATCAGAAACAATTCCAAGGTCTTCTTACCCCAAGGTCGTCAAGTTCTTGGAGCGTCGACTGCACGGTCCTAACACCAAAGCTACCTGTCGCCAGGTTGAGATTGTAAATGGGGGAACCGATACCAAGGACCTTACAGATGATGACGGCAACAAGATTGAATTTGAGATTGAGGAGAGAAACATCGACAAGGGTGGACTAGATGCGACCCCCAGCAAGAGAGGACTGCACGCGAGGGACTTTGGTTTCTCGCTGATGCCGCGAGGTACCGCCCAAGAATTATCGCCTTGCGGTTGCTATTGGCTATCGACATGAACCTCCTCCATGTGTCGAGTTTGAATTGCTGCCAGCAACGCACATCACGAAACAGCATACCTTTCGTCAACAACCAACACTACATGCAACGAAATACAACGGGGCCGTCAAGTTGGGAATTGTTTTGATGTTATCAAGAAATTTCCTTTGCGTGCCATGGGGAAACTCAAGAATTAGGAATGGGCCGGTTCGGGACTTTGCGCGGCGTTATTGTATTTTTGAACCTTTTCAAGGTTCGGGGTTTTCTTTTTACTTTGTGTTTTGAAACAGGGACATACCATGTTGACTTTGTTTATTCCTGCACGCGCGTCAGGTCGGAAAGGACTGAGGGCAGATACACATTGAGCGAAATTTCGAAAGAATCTTGTGAATATTGCGAGTTTGCCGTGCTGGCACAGCGCAATTTTGAAAGGTGAATTGTAGGGGGTGATGATACGAATGATATGATCTCAATCTCAATATTTGTGTACATTCTGATTTGTCGTGCCTCGTTTCTATTGCGTTTGTGGTTGGCTAATGTGCATGAAGGAGTGAGACTATGTCTCGGTCAGTGGTCCACTACAGGAACCATTCACTACCAGACGATAATACATGTGCAGCGAAAACCATATTTGCCATTGATTTAGACACTCCTCCTCTGCTATATGTAATGATGAAAAAAGCCAACGCTCCAAGCCTGTTAAAGCAAGCAATAATAATAATGGTTCATGAAGCACCCCCCTCCTTGAAAACTCCATTCCCTATGATGTGATGATGCAATCCAGCCCCCTCATATGTGTGTATAAAGCCTGTTCTTTCGAGTTTCCGCCTCCCGTCCTCGATCCGTTTCGAAATTCCATTGTGGTATTAGCAACGTTCACTGGGAGTCGGTGTTGCAGAGGAGCGAAGAGGATGGAAATATACAATAATGAAGATGGAAAGATGAAGATGAAGAAGGTGGAAAGTGGCAATGTTCTGAGAAGATTACTGGGAGGCCAGCTTGAGCTGTGACCCCTTTGTGTTAATGTGATGATATAGTGATGTGTCGGTGTGTCGATGTTCGATGCGTCGATGTGATGGTATGTGTGTTTTCGAATAAGAACGCGGGTTATCACGGAACCCTTTGACGTTGTTGCCACTGAAAGACCGCTTCAAACACAAGGCGAAATGTAGCGTGAAAGCCAAAGCGACTGTGTTTCTTCCGTGTAATCATCTCAACCGAATAACGGGTTCTTCTTTCCGCTCATCAGCCAGCTTATGCCGGGTTGACCCTTTTGCTCTGCAACGCCAAATGTCCTGATACGTGCTCGTACAACTCTTGAACCCTCCCCGCCAACGTGCCTGCCCTTAGTTGCCCGCAGACGACCTCAACGGGCTCTGCCCACGCGGACTCTGCCCCTCGCGGGGGGTCCGAGTCGGCGTGCTGGCGTACGAGTGCGTCTTTCTGAAATCCGTCACGATGCGCCCGGACTCGCTGCGCGCGGGGCTCGCACGGTGCGGCTCCTCGACTTCCTGAATCTTATCGTCGATGATATCCTTTTTGCCATCGCGGAAATCGCGCATGAGGTTGAGGAATTTTGAGTTTTGCCACTTGTCGCCCGTCTCGTGCTGCACGGTGTCGAGGAGCTGCTCGGCAGCTTCGGCGACGGCGGACCGGGCGGTGGGGGTGGCGATGGCTTCTTCCTCTTGGTTGGACGCTTGCCGGTTGAGAGCCTCGCGGAGCTCGGAGGCGTCGAGGGCGAGGTTCCGTGCTTCCGGGGTCGCGAGGTCGCTGAATTGCGATGTGGAGGTTTCGTTGACTTGTGCTGTGTCGACGGATGTGTCCACCTGAACGTGAGTGTCCTGTGCGATCTCCTCGATGTTCTGTTGCGCAGCGCCTTGGGACAATGCTAGCTCGGCGTCCACGGAAGAGGCCTCATTCAGCGCCAGCTCGCGAGCCATCTGGTCCATAACGGCATCAACATCGTCCATGTTCCCCTTCGGGCCGTGAACAGACATCCACTTGTTCATCTCATCCTGAAACTCGGCCTCGGCAGCTGGCCGCTGCGCTTGCGCCATGGCAAAGTTGGTAAAGCCCCCGTTGGTAGGACCATAGAGAGGAGCGTACCCAATGTTCTGACCAAAGGCCCCAGCCCCAGCCCCGAAGCCAGCTTGGAAGTTTTGCTGATGCATGGGAGCAGCGACGTAGCTGGTCTCTGCCGGGGCACTGCTCATCTGCTGCCTGTCGTTGATCCTCTGAAAGTCGGCAGCCCAGTTGGACATGGCGGGGGCGGGGGCCTGCCACGCTTGCTGGAAGGAGTTTATGGGGACGCCAGGGCTGTTCCTCGGCGCGTTGATGGGATCGAGAGCGGCGGCATGCGCTGCGAGCCGTCCGGCGGGGTCGTGAGGATGGAGCTGTGGGAGGCCGTTGCTCGCGCCGTCCATGAAGGCTGCAAACTCGTGCTGGCTCTGGGCTTGGGCTGGATGCGGCGCTGATCGAAACGACTATTCCCGTGTCAGTTTCAGCGCTCGGTCGGCAATCGAGAGCATTCTTACGCCTTGGGCGCCAGCTGGGCCGGGTCCAGCCATGCGGTCCTGTGTGATGCCTCCATCACGGCGCTGGTGGTCGATCAGCTGCTTGAACGGCGTGCTGCCGCTGCAGGATGCGTCTGCCATTATGAATGTGCGATTGGTCGAAAACGAGATGTGAGAGAAAGGTTGGTCGTCTCAAGGAGAGGCGCAAAGATGTACTCGTCGGAGGTGTGCTAGCCTCGGCTGGATGTTTTGAGCGATGGCTTTATATGCTGGAGGGCTGGTTGGTGAGTATGAATAGGTTTGTGGCCGTACAGCAGAGCGCGATGGTACAATAGAGACGGACAATGAGCGAGCGTGCCTTGTCGCGTGAGGAGAATAGGAGTGAATGGGGAGAATGGGTAGGAACAGAAAGAATTTGGACTGGACTGACGGAAGCGTTCCGGCAGTTGGATCGACAAGACAGGTCCGGGAGTCGGACGGTGACAGCCATGACACGCGCGCGCATCCGCTGTGGGGAAGGGCGCAAGAGCGCTGAGAGGCTCTGAAGGACCGCTGTGAGGACCCGGGGGGGGGAGGCCTGAACTGGCGGGATGCAGGCGCGCTGGTGCCCCGCCGAGGGGCAATTCAGCGGCACTCAGGCCTCCTTTGGTCTTTATTCAGCGGCATTGAGCGGCCCGTGTTCGGCGGATCCGGTCACATGACCATCTGGCGCATGTGATTGTGGCTTTGCCTTTTTGACTGCCACTGTGGCTGTCTCTTGGGACTCTCCCTGTGGCGTTCGTTGTGGCTGCTCAAGTGGCTAGCCCAGTGGCTCAAGCACAGGTGGCATCCAAGCTTCCCAACAGCTCTCAAGCTCCAACACCATCATCCACGGGATATTGCACCATTCTGTCCCGATCAGCACTGGCACCCCATCATCACGCGTCTTTCCCGTTCTTTCTCGTTTCTTCTTCTTGAATTTTGAAAACCACAGCCCATACCAGCCATGGTGAGCCATCCTCCCTCCACCGCTTCCACCATACGTGGGGGACCGTACTGACAGAGCCCAGGCGCAAGTAATCTCCAATTCCGGTCACGATGACATGATTGTACGTACAAAAACGACGATCGCCGACTGGTCCCACGATGCAGCTGGGACTTGAGTCGTCAAGCAAGCCGCGATTCGCTTCGGAACAGCCACGTTGACACCCTCTCCAGCACGACGCCGTCCTCGACTACTACGGCCGCAAACTCGCAACCTGTTCCAGCGACCGCACAGTCAAGATCTTTGAGATTGAGGGCGAGAGCCAAAGATTGATCGAAACGCTCAAGGGGTAAGAAAGCACTCTCGCCTTCTTCGAAAAGAACATCAGCATCGGCAGACTAACACTACCCCCAGCCACGAAGGCGCCGTCTGGTGCGTCGCATGGGCTCATCCCAAGTACGGCAACATCCTCGCCTCCGCTGGCTACGACGGCAAAGTCTTCATCTGGAAGGAGCAGGCTACTTCCGCACCCTCTGCCCCCAGCTGGCAGCGCATCTACGACTTCCCCCTCCACAAAGCCTCTGTCAACATCGTCTCCTGGGCGCCCCACGAGGCCGGCTGCCTCCTGGCCTGCGCCTCCTCCGACGGCAACGTCTCCGTCCTCGACTTTAAAGACAACTCGGCCATCGACCACACCACCTTCCCCGCCCACGGCCTCGGCGTCAACTCGGTGAGCTGGGCCCCTGGCACCGCACCCGGCAGCGTTGTCAGCAGCGCCCCGGGGCCCGGCGCCGCGGGCAACAGGCGGTTCGTGACGGGCGGCAGCGACAACCTGCTGAAGATCTGGGTCTGGGACGCCGCGACGCAGGGGTACAAGCAGGAGGGCGAGGCGCTGCAGGGTCACGGCGACTGGGTGCGGGACGTTGCCTGGAGCCCCACCGTGCTGCAAAAGTCGTACATTGCGAGCGCGTCGCAGGACAAGACGGTTAGGATCTGGACGAGCAGCGGCGCGGCGGAGGGTCAGTGGGACGTCAAGGTGCTGAACTTTGAGGCGCCGGTGTGGAGGGTGAGCTGGTCCCTGAGCGGGAACGTGCTGGCGGTCAGCGGCGCCGATAACAAGGTCACATTGTGGAAGGAGAACCTGCGGGGTGAGTGGGAATGTGTCAAGTCGATTGAGGAGTAGACAAACAGTCACGATGAAGCGAGACGGTTATATGACAGCATAGATAATCATGACCAGTTTTTTTTTCAAGCAAGCAAGGCTGGCATAAAACATCAAGGTATCATCCATCAGCGTCGCTTCATAACATCATGGACTACATCAAAACCATACATCCGCCGTGCGGAACAATTCAGGCAAGCAGCAAACCTGCAAGTATCGCCGCAAAAGCGACTGCCCACGCCGCAGAGCGCGGCGCCACCTGCATCATTCCCAGCCCTGCATCCTCGTCGTCTCCTCCAGCGCTCTGCCCCGAGCCTCCACTGCTTCCATCGCTAGCATTGTCACCACCCCCCGAGCCCCCCTCGTTGGCCAGCACAAAGATCTCGCCCGTGGCGTCCGAGCTGAAAAAGATTCTCTGTTTGCCGTCGAGCGCCATGCCGACGGGGCGGATGCACTTGCCGGGGCAGTTGGAGAGGTCCTTTGTATAGATGATATCTTTTGCCGCGGATTGGGAGGAGGGGTCGGCGGAAGGCTGGCCGTTGGAGAAGGCGATGGCGGAGATTTTATAGCCGGCGGGTTCATCGCGGTTCCCTGGGGGTTTGAGTCAGCTTCCTTGGTCTTTGATTCTTTCGTCTCTCTCTCTCTCTCTATTTTTTTTTCCCCAAAAGGGCCGCAGGGATGTAATAACTTACAGCTGCCATGAAAGGAAACGAATGCCTGCGATCCGTTCTTGTCAAACTTGATATCCAGCGGCGCCATATGCGCCTGGAACGTAGTCCTCGGCGCGATGTAGTCCTCTCTGCATACCTTATCCGTATCCTTGCCGGCATTCACGGGGCTGAACTGCTCGCCCGTCTCCATGCCGCCGAGACTGGGGAAATTTTCCGTATCCCACAGGGCAAAGCACCTCGGGTACCCGTAGTTGCCTCCCATCTCCTCGTCCCCGTCCCGCAGCTTCCCGTGGTAGTTCATCTCCTCGCCCGGGTTATCCTGGTGGATATCCTCTCCCATCCGCTCCAGCTGGTCTACGGAATTCTCTACACTCCACACACCGCCGTCTACGGGGTGCTCCGTCACGCCGACAGAGTTTCGGACCCCCCACGCGAGCAGGTCGCCGCCCTTTGTGAAATCAACGGGCTTCTCCGGTGGGCTGGTGATGTTGAAGATGCGGATCTGCGAGTGGCCCGAGGAGATGTCGAGGGCTTCAGAGTCGTTGTTGGACTGCGAGCCGCGCGAGACGAGGAGAAGGCCAGGTCTGGAGGAGGAGAGGAGGAGCGTGCGGGTCGTGTGGTCCGAGTTGGACATGTTCGTGACGAGCGTGCGGCGGCTGCTCTTGGAGAGGGAGAGTTTGGAAGCGTCGTAGGACCATGAGTAAACGTTCTCCGCGTCCGAGGCGTACAAGGTCTTGCCGTCCTCTGCTATGGCGAGGCCGTGGTTCAGCTTTTGCGCAAAAGAGTCAGTCATCGCATTCCCTTCCATCATCATCGTGACTGTACTCGCAAAGCACGAGTAATACGGAAAGCTCACATCTCGATCTTCCAGCAAGGTCGTCTGCTCGTCCACAGAGACGCAGGTGCCGCCGTCGTCTCTCAGCTTCAGGCGGACCAGCCCGGCACCGCTGTCAACGACAAGCAGCCCGCCATCTCGGTCAAAGGCGACACCGCGTGGTCGTTTGAATCCATCGGCCACGAGACGGTAGGACCAGCCATCGGCCGTCTGGGGAGCCGGATAATCTACTCGCTTTGTGTTGGCGCACGACGCGGCGCTGGTGGTCGTGTACAGGAGCGAGCAGAGCGTGACCAGCGCCGTGGTGAGGGCTGGTGCCATGCTGGGCGGTCAGACCAAAAGGGCGATCCGCGTTATCAGATCCTCGCAGAAGGGTCGAGAAACTCCCGTTGTCTTTTTGGTTTAGAGAAAATTGCAATAAACCAGACACTCTTCACTTTTCGCAGGTAAGAGAGAAAGAGAAACAACGAATTTGACCGACACAGTCAATGACAAACACACAAAGGATGATCCCTCTGATCCAATGTAGCTGGATATAGGACGTCACATGGACCACCTTAATGAGACACACTCACTCCACTCACCCGTGCTCGGTAGTCACCAAAATCCGGGGAGAGATGGAGGGGGAGAGAGGCCCTCGCGGCCCTAATCGAAGTGGAATAATTAGTAGCGAGTTTGCAGGTCCAACAGGGAAGGATTCTAATGGAAAAGCATCACGTCAAAGGGAAAAGATAAAAAGTTTTCTGAGTTCAAAGCTTTTGTTCTTTCCAAGTCAAACTACGAGACACAAGTTTGCATCTCGGTATTCGGCCCCTCGCGCACCAACATGGGTACGAGGACCCTGAGGTGAGGTGACCATCTGATCTGCACTTCCGAATCCCGCTGTGACTCCATCTTCCAGGCTTACTCTCTTACCATCACCCTCCTGTACCTCAATCTATTCGATCCCCCTTTCCACTCCCCCAGCATGTTCTAGGGTCTAAAAGTTTAATGCGTTTGTCGTTTTCCTGCTCATTCGAGCTTCCATCGTCATCACGACAATCGAGCATCACGTCACGCCAAGGCATCAAACCCCCGAGTCCATTATACGAGATCCACCCCCTGCCGAGGCCGACGATCTATCAAAGGTTATTTCTATACGAGCCTCCATTCCCCCATCGCTGACATCAGTTTAAGCAGACAATCTTCCCGCATTGCCGTTTGTATGTACGACTAGCGACGTCACGGGTCAAGGCCTTAGCGGGGAAGAAATGTGACTATCATGACCAAGTTTCTGTCAGGTCTCACTGAGTGAGGACTAGTCTGGGAATTTGTCAGACAGCACGTGACTTGTCTCGATACCATCATGTCTAGACAGGCCGATAATGGCTGTTGGAGACGAAACTGATTACGTACATGTCTTATGCAGGTGACTGTTTCCGTTGTCTCGCCCACGACATGGTGTACACGCACCAAGCAACTCAGGCTGAGAGACTATCGTTCCGAATCGCATGTCAGTTGGTCAACATGGACACGGACGACAGATCCAGGAGAGATACGCGAATCTTGAATCTATCCACTACCGTATACAGAATGTCATCGAAGCAAGCACGGAACCGCAAGAACAATAAAGAAACGAAAAGGTGGTGTATGAAAAAGCCACCGAGGTATCGTGCAATGTGCAACGAGAGGCAAAAAGAAAACGAAAAGGATAAGAATAAGAAAATAAAGAAAAAACACTCTCCTTCTGGTCTCCTCGCAAAGCCCAAATGGACATTGGCTGGACGGAGAGAAACAAAGACACTGCGCAAATATCGTATCTGTGTTTAACCCAAGAAACGCCTGCAAAACAGAATGAAACAAGCCAGATTGTCTCCCACCTGTGTCAGTCAGGTGAACCCTTCGCTTGGCTCCGACCGCTCAGCCAGTCGGTCTTGCTCTTGAAACAGGCGTCGCCAGCCGTCGGGTCCCATGATGTCGAGGAGAGCACGGGCCCGACTCTGTTCGTCGAGCCTTTCGCTCTCCTCCTCCTGGTACTGCTGCTGTGCCCACATGACCCCCTCCGACACGTTGCCCGTTCCACTGTCACCGAATGTGCCCTCCAAACCTACCCGACGTGTGGCCGCAGTTCTGCCATCACAACCAGGGTCAGGCAAAACATTCGTTGATTCATCAACTTGCCAAGGCACCTCTGCGGTGACCATGGAAACCGTCTGTTCCTCTGCCTGGCTTTGCCCCCCCTCTTCTCTTTCTATTCCCGCTTCGTCATAATCGGGGGAAAAGTTCACTTCCTCATCTACCAGCACTTCCTACGGGTTTATTCTGAAACTCTTCCCCTAACGGAGTCCGATCACGCTCATCTCGAGCGTCCACACCCTTCGGATCCAAACCTTCAGCTTTCCTTCCACACCTTCCACACCCTCAAGCTCAATGCCTTCCCACCAGCAGCGGCGAGCAGGTTTGCGCCAGAAGAGGAGAAGCTTCTGCGCCATTCCGATCGCTGAAGAGCTCATATCGGCGCCGCGGATGTCGGACCGCAGGCGCGCAAGGGCGAGAGAGCAGATGACGGCCTTGTTGGGCTCACCGGCCCGGTGACCCCAGCGGTCGTCGTGATCGAAGCCACTGGCGAAAACATTAGCAGGACGTACACATGCATAGGATTTCATTCAGGAAAACGAGAGGCAAAAGCTATTCGACAGGAGGAAAGACCACAGCAAGGGTGTTTGAGGGACAGCACGTGTGAAGAAAGATGGAAAGGTAGTCCAAAATATCAATGTACGAATGAGCCAAGTACTTACCCAGCAGTCAACATCTCAATGAGATGTGCCTCAGTGGTTCCAGGCTCATCGCTTCGCTTCAGGCCAGAGAAGATGCCATCCTGCCTCTGCAGGGAGCGGGCAGCCGCGCGCTTGACGTTGAGCATCTGCTCCTGGGTGATATCGCGGTGAGGCGGGATCACGTAAAAATCGAGATCCTCGCGCAGGACGATGATTCCGGCGCGCTTTGAGCCGTCGTCGCGCGGGGCAAGAGGCTCGGGGGAGTGCGCGCTGTCTCCGTCCTGTGAGGTGCCGGATGATGACTCCGGGATCGATTGTGCGACGTTTCGGAAGAAGTCGAGCATGTATTGCAGCGAAGCAGGGTCGTACTGTCGAAAAAAAATTAGCTCATCTTGCTTCTCGCAGGGGTCTCGTATGAGAAAAGGGAGTCACCCACGTCCACGGGAACAGCGTCGCCATCTGGAAGGCCATTCATCTGACCCTCTGGGAACAAGCCATTGGGGAATAGACTCAGCAACACAAACTCGGGCAACGTTAGAAGCTCATCGCGGCTCAGCACAAACTTGGTTCCCCTGAGGTCCATGGCAATGGTCTCATCGGCGCCGACATCTCCAAGGGCGTTGATAGGCGGCGCACCACCTTGCTGCACCTGCGTGATGATGCTCGAGGCACCTCCTGCGGCGGCCATGACGAAACTGAATTGAGGGAGAGGACTGTCCCCTTCCGAGTATGCGGGCGGCGGTGGCTCGGCGGCGGAACTTTCGTCCTCCTTCTTGTCTTTCGAGTCTCGTGGAAGAGCACGCTTAGTCTCCTCGACAGGGTCGTGGAAGGCGCGTTCGAGAGTCTGGTCGGGCTCGTAAGGCGGTGCGGTCTCGGCAGCAGTAGAAGACTCTCCTCCAGCGGCAGTCGGATCGGGGCAGAGAGACCACTTGAGAGCCGAGGAATTTCTTCGGTGGTGCTGTGTCGAGCTCTGGCTGCTCTCAACTGCGTGAAAGAGAGATGAGAATGCTGGTGGGCGCGCAGACGTCGAGGCTTCGGATACGGGGTACTGAGGCGGCGGTGACTGCTCACGACTACTCGGCAGCGAATCGTCCTCCTCGTCGAGGTGTTTTCTGCGATGTACCGGTCGCGGGCTCGAGGTACAGCTCTCTTCGCAATCAGCGTCGGTATGCTGCTCGTATCCGGCAATTTCGTCGAGCGAACGTTTGAGGGGAAGTTGCCGCGCCGTGGTGACGATTTGGCGATCCGTGGACGCGAACGGTCCAGACGGGTTTCCTGGCAAAGCAGACAATGTGGCGATCGAAAGGGGCCGGAGGTAGAACCGAGCCAGCTGTGGGTGAAGCGCTTCGGAAGTGTTTCAATTAGACGTGACAATGTCGAGAATCGATGGGATTGGTATGATTATGGAAGTAGCATGGAAAAGGGAGTAAGATGAGATGCGAATGGGGTCGACTGGGATGCGGCTATGCAGTGGACAGCGGGTCGAACGGGGTGAGTGGATGGAGGTTTAATTGCTTGGTTTCTGTAGAGTTCCGACATTGGGAGGAGAGGGTCGCGATACCCTGGCGCTTAGAGCCCACTCCAGATGAGCTGCACGACCAATCAGTGAGGAGAGCTCTCAGAGACCCTAACCCTGTCATGGGCCTTCTAAGGCATGGGCAGCTGTGACTTCAACGAGAAAAAAACGACGAGTGTGGAGAAGAGAATACCACGGTGGTTCAGGTGGTTTAACCATGCTGAATGTGAGGCCTCATCCGCTTGGGGTATATTATAATCACTCGCTGTCGCCATCTCCGAATATGGCCTTGAGTACGTCCGCATGTGCCGCTTGACCGTCTACTGCGTCATTCCTCTCCGGATCCACGGAGCTTGCCTGTGTTTGCACACCCTCCTCAGCCTTGATTGGAGCCACTATGGATACGCGTCTCTGTTCTTGGTCCTGATGTCTTCCATCATGACCCTTCGGCTGGCTCGAACGGCTCTTCGGATCAAACGGCGGCTGACTTTCAGCAGGCTTTGCCTTGAGTTCTCCATCCGCCTGTGCATGCACCGGTGGCTTGACATTGAACCTTTTGCACAACAATCTTGTCGGGTAGAAATCTTCCACCTGCCGTGTCATCTTGCCAAACATGCCCATCTTTGCCGCCTCTTCTGCTGCGTCTTTGACCTTGGTCGGCCCGGGATCTGATATCATCTCCGTGTCACCGGTGCCCTCACTACCAGGCAGCACCGTCGTGCCAGTTGTGAACCGCGATGTCATAAATGCAGACATGGGTTTGAAGATTCTCGCACAGTTGAAATACTCGTTCATCTCCTTGAGAAACTCACCGTCGCTGGCATTTGGTAGTTTTTCCGGCAGCGGGCGCGTAGTATTCGTGTAGTGCTCGAGATAAGCCCGGTACCGGGCTCGACGTGCCTCGTTATCGGCGTACGGGCCTCCGGAAACGCTCCGTGCAAGGGCTGCTGCGGCCGTCTCGCGATCGAGTTTCGGTATGCGTTGCAAAGTAGCCTGCCAACGGTCCTCTGCTGACAGTGCATATTCTGCTGGGATCTCCCCCTTGGCGGCGGGCAAGTTCGTTTTCCCCGTCGCTGCAGCGAGCTTATCTCGTGCATCGCTGGTGATGAAATCAAAGACGGACTTTCCGGGCAATGCTTTCTCCCCTAGTAATGCAGCGCGAGACCGTGCGTCCAGCGTCGACGCTTTCGCAGCGTCTGCCGTTGAGACGTAGGTAGTCTTGGTGTCATGACTAGATGCCTCTTTGGCTGACTTCCAGCCCGTTGGCACAGCCGGCGGAGCGTACTGTGAAAAGAGATTGGCAAGATCCTCCGTGACCTTTGCCAGTACAAAGCCGTCCAGCGGTAATCGCCCATCGTGGCATCGGCGGAACCCATTGCCACTTCTTGCGGATCGAGACACGAAGGTCGGTGCTTTTTTCAGTGCCGGGTTGATTGCTGTCGCGTTCTTCTTGGCCTTTTTCTTCTTGTCTGCCCCGATAACTCGATTGTATGAGATTTTCGGTCCCATCTCATAAGGGTCCTCATCATCGGAACCGGTATCGTTGAGGACGCCCACGCCAATACCCCGTTGTGTCTTCTTTGCCTTCTTTTTCTTCGTGGCAAAGAGTGACGGGCCCATTGTAACGCCTCGTTGCTCGTCATCATCGTCATTGTCGTCTTCGTCGTCGTTGTCCTTGTTCCGTTCCGTCGTCCCTGTGAGTCCCGACAGTTTACGCTCGCCAGCATGTCCCAACCCTTTTCGGTCCGTTTTCCTGACCAGTTTGATCATGTCCACATTTTCGGGCGCGAATAAAAATGTCTCGTTGCCTGGGCCGTCGTTTTCCATGTCCAGTCGAGCTTTTCGTCGGATTTTCGGACCTACACCTTGACCGTCCTTCCAGCCCATCTTGCGCATCAACTGTAGACCCCTCGTATCGCCTGTGACCCTGAAGAGACCCGCAAGACCACCGTCGCGGTTCTCGCCGTTCAGAGCAGATCCGAGACCCGCAAAGGACTGCGTGGTCTGGATCTTTTCGGCTTCTGCCGCATCGTCTAGGTCCTCATCGTCCATGTAGTCCTCGGGTCGCTGTTGTGATTTTGGATCATCTTTGCGGCGATTCGTACGACTCGACGTAAACGTTGAAGGCGTCCATCCCTCCTTTGAACCGACAGTATTGAAGTATCTTTACACTCGTCAGCAACTTTGCGCCCAAGATACCAAATCTCCACAGCGTCGAACGTACCCTGCGCTCCATCCTCCAGTAAAGGCTCCGTGCAGGCGCTTACGGCCTCGCTCGTCTTTGACTTCTTGTTTCCATACCGGCAAGTACGCCCCGTCGTCTCTGTGATCGGCCTCGTCCGGCAACGGTGTTCCAAAGATAGCAAAGGGCGCGTGAGAGCGATCGTCTTCGAAAGTCTTGCGCGAGCGTTTGTAGGACATGGCTTCAGTGGCCTAGGCGGCTACCATTGTCATGAAAGAACCATGAGAGCTTGAGTAGGGTGTTTGTCGAGTCGATGCCTCGAATTTGGCTTTTGTCGCAGTAAGTGAAGACGAACACGAGTTGTTCATGACGAGGTCGCAATGTCGACACTTATCGATAAAGCTCACATGTGGGGACAGCTCTTGGATCTCACGATCTCTCAAGCGGATGTCGGCCGAAATTGGTCAAACAAACGACTCCTAATACTATCGAGGGCCCGAGGACACGAAGCTCAGAAATCGTTTCTCTTGCCGCTCTCTTTATCAGCGATCAAAAAGTCTGAAGATGACGTTGATCCGATATTCTGGTTTGTCATTTCAAAGAATCGGATCGCGGACACACTCGATTACCTGAGACATGATACCCCTCCGTCAGGCAGACAGTGTACGATGCGTTGCAACTCTGATATCCCTTACAGCTGCACCAGACGTGCTCTGGGGCAGATTGATGCAATGAAGCAGAGAGGGCCGGCCAGGTTGAGAGACATCCACCATGGTGTGTTGCTGATTTAAGGTAGGACCGGAGGCTAGGTCTGGTGATGGGGCCCGAGAAACAGTTCCTAATTTACCGACACGATATAAATGGGCCTACACTAGCTTGGGCTCGATTGTCGCAGCATTTTGGTCTGTCAACGCAGCTCGAGAAGACCGTTCAACAGGCCCAGGAAGCTGGTCGATCTCGATGGCCGCGAGCCCAGCCGGGTGCAGGCTAATAGCGCGTGTCTTCCCAGGCGCTGGCGCCGCTGGCTGTCCACTGACAGACGCGCCGTCGCGGGAAGCACCAGCGACAAGTCAGGGGTACACGGACCAAGCAAGCCTGAGTCTGTCACGTACAATAATACTACATAATAGCCAAGGCAATTCGCGAGCAAGCTAATGAGAACCAATCTCTCTGATTTTTCATTGGAAAGAGAATTGTGTTTTGGCCTTCCTGTTGCTGATCCCTCAGTATCATCTCTCGTCCTGTGAGAGATAGTTCGATTATCTATCTCTCCTTGGTTGTGATCGGTTCCCTGACGACCGGGAGCTAGTCCTACCAGCCCACGAGAGATAGTGCACGCCACAGTGCAGGCAGTGACCTTACCTGCACCACATATCTATCTATGTGCAAGTAATACCGTCAAGACAGTCTCGACATGACGACAATCACTACCGCCAAAACCGATACGGAGTTGCATCCCGCTTCCAAAGTGCCTCAATCACGGTATGTCATGTTGTCGCAGCGTTCTATCAATGTTGCTTGTTGTTTCCGTTCACGACCTGCCTTCTCGGGCGCTGCCTCGTGGTGGTGTTTGGCTAGCTGGCTGCCCTGGCTTAGAGCTTCAGCACGACCAGAGGAACAACCCGATTGAGAGAAAGAGCTGGATATGACTGCAAGGCCTTGCACGAGACCTTGAACATCATCTTAGACTGTCGGCCTTTTATTCACTGGGCTATTGCATAACTCTGTTTAGGACATCCATCTCGTTGGACTCTTGCACATGGACCAGCGGCCTGAAAGCACAAGGATGCGAGGATGAAGGGTACCTATGGGTACTTGTGGATACGCGAGCTTATCGCTGCCACGCCGCCCAGAACCGCGCTTGGGATCAGCCGCTGACAGTCTTCCCCAGGTACCGCCAGCGCCCCAGCATCGAACGCCCCTCTCCGTGCGCTGATGAAGGCGACGCTGATCCCCATTCACGTCCGCATTCTGCCTCAATCTCCTGCTCTCAGTCCCGTACGCATTCCCTGCACTCATCTTCGACGCCATCCAGTGCCGGCCGCGCACACCATTACCAGCATCAACATCGACGCTCCTCCAGCTCTGCCTTCGCAAAACATCGCACAGAGCCAGACGCGCAGCCATCTGCCGGACACGCCGCCGTTGCCGCCTACTCGCGCCAGCTCGTGCACCAGCAGGCCCATCAGCAGCACCACCACCACCACCACGTCAGCAGAGCTTCTGCTGCCTCCACATCTCCCAGTAACGCAACCCCCAAGCGCGCTCACCGTCGGCATCACAAAACTCCCTCTGCAACGATTCCTGAATACCCAGCAGAAGACCATGAGCCAAGTCCTGTCGTCTTAACATCGTCACCATCTCACCACCGTCAGGGTCGCGACCGTCCCACTTCTCTGGCCCCCGCATCCTCCAACGTCGTCGCAGCCCCCGATCCGACACCTGTGAATCGACGACACTATCAGCAGGAGGGCAATCGTGCGAAACTTGACCGCAGCCGAGATCATCGCAGATCCTGCGACATGGCTCCCTCGGCTTCTGCCCACAATGGCAGTCCAAGCGCGCACCACACCGAGGGTGGTCACTCCTCGTCGACAAAGCCAGGCAGGTCTCGCACAACCATCCCTACGCACTCGGGTAAATGGATTCTGGGCAAGACTATTGGCGCTGGAAGCATGGGCAAGGTGAAACTTGCGCGTAAGGAAGACGGGAGTGAACAGGTACGTCATAGTGAACGGAACCCTTAAACCTCGCTCGGATGCTTCCCCTTGAGTCTTTAAGAAGGTAATACGTCACTAACTATTCCTTTGTTCAGGTCGCTTGCAAGATCATCCCCCGCGGCTCCCCCGACGATGGCCACCAGAGCAAGGCCGACAAAGAACGAGCAGATCAATCCAAGGAGATCCGTACGGCGCGCGAGGCTGCCATTGTGACCCTCCTCAGCCACCCTCATATTTGTGGCCTTCGTGACGTCGTCAGGACCAATTATCACTGGTACATGCTCTTTGAGTTCGTCAACGGCGGTCAGATGCTCGACTATATCATCTCTCACGGCAAACTGAAAGAGAAGCAAGCCCGCAAGTTCAGTCGGCAAATTGCCAGCGCCCTTGACTACTGTCACCGGAACAGCATCGTGCACAGAGACCTCAAAATTGAGAACATTCTCATCAGCAAGACCGGCGACATCAAGATCATTGACTTTGGATTGAGTAATTTGTTCGCTCCCCGCGGGCATCTTAAGACATTCTGCGGCAGTCTGTACTTTGCCGCACCGGAGCTTCTCCAAGCACGCGCCTACACTGGCCCTGAAGTGGACGTCTGGAGTTTTGGTATCGTCCTTTACGTCCTCGTCTGCGGAAAGGTTCCCTTTGATGATCAGAGCATGCCTGCGCTCCACGCGAAAATCAAGAAGGGTGTGGTTGATTACCCCAGCTGGTTGTCTTCTGGTAAGCAAATTCCCTGAGCAATCTCCTTGTCTCCTGGATCCTAACGTGTGTAGAATGCAAACATCTCATGTCGAGGATGCTGGTCACCGATCCCAAGCAGCGAGCAACCATGCAGGAGGTCATGTCCCACCCTTGGATGGTCAAAGGGTTCAGCGGCCCCCCAGAAAATTACCTCCCCCAGCGAGAGCCTCTGACGGGCCCTCTTGAGCCCGAAGTCATTCACGCGATGCAGGGCTTCAACTTTGGTTCTCCAGAGACTATCCACGCCCAACTGACCAAGATCCTAGAATCCGAAGAGTATCAAAGAGCTGTTCGAATGTACCAACGGGAGAAGGAGCTTGCCCAGCCCAACAAAGACGGAGAGAAGAAGCGGGGATTCGGGTTCGATTTCTACAAGCGAAGGAACTCGGCCAATAGCCGAGATACCTTGACCGCTCCTAGTTTGGAGGCATTGCAACTCGGTAACGACCCATTGAACGCTTTTAGTCCTTTGTTGTCGATATACTACCTGGTTAAGGAGAAACAGGATAGGGAGCGCGTCGATACTGGGCCGGCACAGTCACTACCTTTCCGTGAAAAGGAGAAGGAGAAGGAAAGGGACCGCGAACGGGAAAAGGAAAGAGACCGAGACTATCGTGATCACCGGGACACGCACGACTATCAGGAAAGAACGAGGTCGCAAGAAGGATATCGTGGGAAACATGTTGAGCCGATACCTGATCTGCCGCCTCCGCCGCAAGCTTACACTAATCCGGCTACCTACGAGATGCCGGGTGAAAAGCCAACTGGCGGTCGGGCGAGACCACGTGCTCGTACTCATGGAGAAGACGATGTACCAGATTCGGTGAAGCACCCTGCACCACCGGTTCCCGAACACAAAGATAGGCTCGAGCCTGCTCCTGCCAAGAAAGAGGGTGCTGCAGCCGGACTGCTCAGGCGCTTCAGTACACGCAAACACAAGAATACACCGGAACGCCTCGACAAGGACCGTTCGCACCCTCCAGTGGTGCACGTACACTCTCCTGCAGCAAGCGGAAGCCAGAATACTAGTCAGAATCCGTTGACGCCGCGCAAGAGCTTCAGCATTCGTCGTAGTCGCCGGGACCGCGAGGATGGGTACTCATCAAGACAACGGTCCGGAAGCAGCCAGCCACAACACAGCGGTTTGCTGAGTCCGCCAGCCACAGCAGGCGGCTCTTCCAAGGAAACTCGGCGAGGCGGCCTTGACCGGTCAACTAGCGTCAACTCTGCCGACATGCGCCGCTCCAAATCGAGCAGGACACCCAAGGATGCAGCGGCGACCAGCGGCTCGGAGCAGTCGATGGGAGATGCGCAGCCACAGGGTCCTTCAAACAGCGGCCTTGGACACTCCAAGTCCGTGGCCACAAGGGCCAGGTCACTGGGCCACGCACGTCGTGAAAGCATTCAGCAGCGTCGCATGCGCAGAGAGGTGGCTCGTGAAGCTAATGTCCCCGAAGAGACGGATATGGAGCAGGAAGCAAGCGGTGTGTCCACGGATCGCCTGGATAAAGAGGAGCTCGCCAAGCCGGTGTTCCTCAAGGGGCTGTTTAGCGTGTCAACGACATCTGGCAAATCGGTGCCTGCTATCCGTGCAGACATCAAGAGGGTGCTGCGTCAGCTGAACGTGGACTACGTCGAGATCAAGGGCGGTTTTACTTGTAAACACATGCCCAGCATTGATCTCAACAAGGTGCAAGACCCTCCAGCGAGCCCAGGGTTGTCTTCGACTGGTGGCGGCCATCGTCGCCGCTTCAGCTTTGGTGGTCTCAGGCGTGGTGACGATCGTGCAGATGAAATCCGCGATGTTGCTGAGCGTCCGCCAGCAACCCCACGCACGCCTGGCAAGGATCGCGACAGGAGCTACTCGAATTCCGAAACCTCCGTGGACAGTATCCCGCGCAGGGCGAACGGCGGCAATTCCCGGTACGCTCCGGGCGAGACATCCACGCAAGTGCAGAGTGACCTGGGTGGCAGCATGGTCCTTGAGTTTGAGATCTTCATCGTCAAGGTGCCCCTTCTCTCCCTCCACGGTATCCAGTTCAAGCGCTTGGAGGGCAACACATGGCAGTACAAGAATATGGCCGATCAGATCTTGAGAGAGCTGAGGCTGTAGATGGATTGGTTGGATAGGCAGAGGTGCCCATAATGAGGCAAAACAGTCCCTTCGCACCCTACGAAAGGACTGTGATATTGTCTAGCCAGGGTACAGGTCGGAAGAGATGGAGGTGAAGTGAGCAAGCATGGTGGTTAAGGGGTCGAATCGTACGAGCGCTCGTATACTACCATTACTAGCATCAGCAAGCAACGTCGGATCATTGCTGCGTTTTGGGATTTTTCCTATTTTCTGTGCGGGGCTTGTAATATAGCGGTGTTCGAATGAATATATTTTTTAGACAGAGAACAATTGGGATGCGCGTTTCTGTACTCGACGGCATCTGCACAGAGCGCTGTTCGAAATCAAGAGTCGTTCAGGGTTAGGGCTGTCATGATGTCAGCCCCACTTGAATCTCCAGCCAATGAGAACATTCACACTCGTAGCTCCGCCTTCTATCACCGACGAAAGGGAAAGGCCAGCCACGACGATCGCCAACCGAAACCCCATCCTCTCCTCACCTCCACGCTGTTACCACTCCCCTCTGCCTCCTCTGCTCTCCGTCCCTCTCTCGATACCCAGGCATCGCATCTCTCTCCATCTATCGTCGCCAACGAACAGCCAGGCTCGACTAGACCACGCGACGAAAAGCCTATTTGCGCAAGGCAAGACACGCGAAAGCCGAAATCACATTGTCAACCCTACCTCAGCCGATCGACCAAGCGAGCAGCATAGACCGAAATCTTTTCAGAAACGGCGACGTTACCTCAGTTTACAGTCCACGATATCTAAACGAACCCCGCGCTCAGCGTCCTGTCAGTCACTATGATGCCATCCGCGCATGTCTACGGACATCACCAGTTCCCTCCCGACAACTCGTCCTGGATGCACCAGCGCCAGCATGCCGCTGCCCAACAACAGGTCCAAGCTCAACAGTCCCAGCTCTCGCAACAGCAAGCCCAGCAGTCCTCTCACAACCACTACGCCCACCTCGGCAACGCCTCGGCCGCTGCTGCCACGGCGGCGGCCGCCGCTGCGCAGGACAATGCCCACGAGAACATCTCCGAAGACAATCGCCGCACGATGGGATACATCGCGGATCTGCTCAACGAGAACACGCGGGAGGCGGCGCTCCTGGAGCTTAGTAAGAAGCGGGAGCAGGTGCCTGAGCTGGCGCTCATCTTGTGGCACAGCTTTGGCGTCATGACGAGCCTGCTGCAGGAGATCATCTCGGTCTACACACTGCTGAACCCAAGCCAGCTCACGGCAGCGGCTAGCAATCGAGTTTGCAATGCGTTGGCCTTGTTGCAGTGTGTGGCCAGTCACAACGACACGAGGAACTTGTTTTTAAACGGTGAGTTTTCTTAGTTCTGGGCGTCTTCTGGACCATTCGGACGGTGACAGCATGTTAACCTAGGTGACAGCACACATTCCTCTTTTCCTCTACCCTTTCCTCAACACAACCTCGAAATCCCGCCCCTTTGAGTATCTCCGCCTCACCTCCCTTGGCGTCATCGGCGCCCTCGTCAAGAATGATAGTTCCGAGGTGATTAACTTTCTCCTCACGACCGAGATCATCCCGCTCTGCCTCCGTATCATGGAGACGGGTTCGGAGCTGAGCAAGACGGTCGCCATTTTCATAGTGCAAAAGATCCTGCTGGATGACAATGGCCTCAACTACATCTGTGCCACATACGAGAGATTCTACGCTGTCGGCACCGTTTTGAGCAACATGGTGCAGGCATTGGCCGAGACTCAGACCGCTAGGTTGCTGAAGCATGTCGTGAGGTGTTTCCTGAGGTATGTCCATTTCGACAATTCTGTGGTTGCGAAGTTTCGTCATCATGACTGCAATGCTGACATCTTACAGGTTGAGCGACAACGCACGCGCTCGTGAAGCCCTCCGACAATGCTTACCGGAACCTCTGAAGGACCAGACCTTCTCTTCAGTTCTCCGCGACGATGCTGCCACAAAGCGGTGTCTCCTCCAGCTCGTTAACAACCTCCAGGACGGCGGTGGAATGGACCTTTCAACCGGGGTAGGCGTGAGCGCTGGCATGTAAGATTCTCATGGTGCACCAAGGCGACCTGTCGGGGACTCGCTGCGATTTGCGAACAATGGGTCAACACGCATTGGGGATCTTATCAGGACTCCTTTCCGATTGCCAGCATCAGGATCGGATCCCCCCGACAACCCAGGTATCCCGTTCGTGAGCATGCGGACCCATGGCCTGATCCGCTCGAATGTCAGAATCCTCGACCGATGCAACGATATTTGGCAACCGCGCAGAATACCGAGCGGTAGCTGGCATTCCATGTCCATCTTGGTGTTGGATAATGCGAGGTTCAACAGAGGACTGCACGTCTACGCAGTCATCGTGTCTACCTGCGTTGACCCCAAAATGGGCACGAACTACTTCGAGCTGAGGCTGGCTATCGTCTTAGCTGTGAAAGACCCAGTACTATCGTCATCATCATTCTCTAGGTCTCACGATACGCATCGCTCTCGACCTTCCTTGATTTGCTGCTTTGGATGACAGTCGTTGATCTTGGACTGTTGTTAAAGTGTTTGGCAACACGGTTTGCGAGCTGCTTCACTTTTTTTTTACTGTCTTTTCTGCAGGTCACATAGATACGCATCATTCATTGACTATGCTGGATATCGGCAAGGGGAAAGAGGGAAAAGTCGGAGGCGTTTGGTGCTTTTCTTTTTTCTTGAATTTCGGCGATCGGATGTTACATGGCAGGCGTAACATGAGTATATCGGAAAGGGGCCGCAACTTCCCATTTTGTCCAGGGCGAGGGCTCAAGTTTGAACATGAAGACGTGTTAATAAGCGAGGGCGAGATCTGTGGAGAGGGGCTCAATCCAGAGGGCCGACCGGCGCAGTCGTCTTATTTGTTCCTCTGCTACCTCTTCTTCTTTTGCACATAAGTCTTTTGCACTTTGGGGTTCTGGTGTAATGATATGTTCATAGGTGATGGTGCACCAGAAAGCGTGGATAGATATCAAAATCAGAAAGCCACAAAAGGAAGCGAGAAGATGATCAGACGCAGGGCTAGGGAATGGGCGGAGTATATAGGACGGGATGACGCGAAGGAGATGTATGATAATCAATTGAGTATAAACCAGGCACTCGAGTTTTGTGCCTTCCGTTATAACGGTTCATTGCTATGTTTATGACGACTTGCTTGAACCTACCAAGGTGGTGCCTCATGTTTACTACCACGGGTTTACCCTGCGATAGAGGTGCAAAATGGCAAGGTGTTCTTACCAGGGAACGTTGCATATTCTACCTTTCAGACTCCGGACCCAATTGACATCATTACTACACCACTTTCGTCTGCAAAACTCATTCTTCCAAGTCTTCGTGAAGCCCTCCCTACCTTTCCGTCCCTCCTCCACGAAGTAGGTTCGCATCACATGTCAACGGCAGCAGTGATGTTCCGAGCGAATGATAATTGCCATTTGCAAGCTTCACTGTGCTCTCTATGGGGTACATGAAAGATCAAAAAAGAAAATATGTGCAGCGAATGGGTTGTCGATATAGCAAAAAGAAACGTGCTCTGCCCCGACCTGGAATCGAACCAGAATCAACAGCGTTTGTCGAACACTGTAGAGCGTTACTCCACAAGCTGGTATGCTACCATTACACCATCGAGGCTTGTGATTGGATGATGAATGACTGTTCAAATATGTAATAAGTAATCTCCATCATGGGCCGGCCTACATGGCGGAGTCAAACGGTCACTTCGAGACAGCAACGACTGTCTAGAGTTGATTGCAAGGGAAAAGGTCTAGGATCGTTTGAACCACCACTAATCGAGATGCTGTGCAAGGGGAGATGGCTGGAGGCAAGACCAGATCGTGAGTGTAATGAAGCATGGTGCACTGTCACAGTTTATCATCGCCTCTATAGAAGTTGTGTCCCGAAACTCCAACTTTCCTTCCAGCCAAATTAAGCAGTATTATAGGGCGCAGCATTATTCAAAACCCCTGATTGAGCTGCATCATGCTACAAAGTGGTCGGATAATCACAGCAACCCACAGAACCACCCCTTCCACCCCTTTCGCTCTTGAGGACCTGCATGGTGGGATGCTTTTGCCTTCTCATAGGATAGACTGCTGTCGTCGGAGTGTCTGGCGCCATCCGCACCATGAGTCTTGTCGGAGCAGGCCACCGTGTAGACTGACTCTATGTCGATGCTGAAATCGCCTTCTTGCTTGCCAAAGAAGCTGGAACAGATTGTTAGTCTGGACGTTCGGTTCCTCCAACCCTTTCAATTCCTGCCAAGTCATACCTTCTCATCATAAACGACACGCGCTTGATGTTTTCTAGATCCAAGGGCTTCGCATCCGGCTTATCCCTCCCCCTATATGTCGCCTTGAACGCACTCCAGGGCAAGTACACATCGAACGGCGTCTCGCGGCTCCGTCCTCCTTCCTCTGCAGTCTCGATCACAGCCTCCCAGCTCACGCCGCTCTGCTCCCTCCCATCCGGTCTCCGCTCGGGGATGTCATCCTTGAGTGTGATGAGGTACTTCTTGCCGTCGGTCTCGCGCACGCGAAGGCCAACGCCTGAGGAACCGGAGAGGTTCAGGGATAGAATGCCTGTAGTGCGCTGCGAGGCGAATCCTGCGCCGCCGAGGGTGGTCGTGTCGAGTGTGCCGTGGAAGCGTGCGCCGCAGGGGTTGATGGTGAGGTGGGAGATGGATGAGCCGCCGCGGACGCGGTCATCGGTTGCGGTCCAGTCGTCGGCTTTCCAGGGGCTGTAAAGAACGAACAGTCATGTGTTAGTCTGGGATCTCAACGTGCTGGTGTGCGATGGAACATGTGATTGTGATATGTCGCGTGGCCACGTTACGGAAGAACCAACGGAATAAAGCCATGATAGAGTTGATAATGCCTCTTTCCCGCTGCATCCGTTGATTACGAGTTCGTCATGACGAGTACAGCGGCTCTGAACTGGACGGCAACTAACAACCCAACCGTGCCACTGTTACGGCTCTGTGGCATAGGCACGATGACAGCGGCGAAGGATAGAATGCTAGTGGCCCAAATGACCGTGGTGGACTGCCGAAACACTGGGATACGAACTCACCTGTCACCACCGAAAATATAGCGCTGAACTCCCATGCTGTGCGTTTCGTATACCTTTTCTTGCTTTGAGACGTCGAATACCAACAGTGCCCTTGTCTTCGATTCTAGTCGATGTGTTCGGGTTAGCCTCGAGAGCTTGGTCGGTAAAAAGTTTGCTGCGCCTTTCGAGTGTAGTTTCAGCAGAGCCAGCAATACCTTAGATACGCCAAGATGTGGGGAGATCACGATTAGATGTGGTGCCGGTGTCGATAGTGTGTTGCGTGAAGTTTGACAGGAGGTGATGTCATGATGTTGCCTAGCACGATGCTGTGGCGCGTGCAAGTGTGGCTCGCGCGGACGTGGCTTGACCCTCGCAATGCTCCTTCTTGGGATTTGGCGTCAGCCACCCTACACCCTGACATCTTGCACCATTTCGAGTGAAGCAAAACAAACCCATTAACCTTCACGATCCATCACACACAACCATCGATGCAGCATGCAGATCCATCGATTCTTGTCTCTTCCTTTGAGATTTGTGAAACGATTCCCCTGAGCTGTTAAGACCCTTTGCTGATCGCTTTCACAGAAGCAAGAAGACCCTTCGCTTAATGCTGCCGTTTGGGGAAATTGGGCGTATGTGAACTTCCTGGGGTTTTTCTCCAGCCACGCCTCAGAAAACACGCGACGGGGCTTGCCGCCCTCGGTGTCACTCTTATTTCTACTTGTAGGAAGAGAAGAACGAGCATTACGAACGAGAGACGGCCTCATGTCCCTTTCCCGGTGGAATCTGGAGAGAATCCCGAGAACTTTCGGATCCTCAACACAAAGTCCTGACGGTTGCATACCATGGAAGATAAAATCATTGCGGTCACGTCCAGGACTCCATGTCGGCCATCGCATCCCTGAACACCCTTCTGCTCAACACAGAGTGAAGAATCACAGGTGCCAAGTTCACATTCCCAGGATCTCCAACTGAGACGGGCTGGGGTGACGGGCTTGGTGTTGCACAAGACCATCTCATCCATGGTGCGTATTTCGGCCATCTTCACGGGACCGAAGGGCTGGACCTCCTCCTGGCCCCATGCTTGCAGGGCAGATCGCTACACATCATCCCAAAGAAGGAGACTGTACAGAGTGTGCATGGAATGTGGAGGCAGGGGTGCGACGAGTGCAGGCCACGTATACTTGGCCTGGTCGCTCGGTTCTGGAAGACGAGAACAGGAGTGACTGCAGGATCACGGGACAAACAGTGCGATGTGGAATCAGGGCTCGCGGCACAACAGGCTTTCCCGCTGCCATTTCCCGGTCCGTGATTGGTAGCGCTGTGCAGGAAGCTCGCGTTTGACTCTGAGGCGATCGTTGTACATGGACGTTGGCGCAAGGAATGCAACTTGCCCGACCGACGAGCAATGTTGGATAGTTCTCATGTGAGGCTGATTCAAAGGCATGTCTTACAATGCACACCGAAGGAGCCTTTATGTTCGTTTTTCTCGGTAACATCCGAGGAATAAGCATCAAACTGTCAGCCGGGACGTCTGACATACATAGAAGCTCCCCGCTGTTTGTTATCTCGACAACGTCCTCCCTGGATACCTCAATACGCCAAATTCTCAAACAACTTGCGACCGATTCAGAAAGTGACGGCACGCGCAAGAATACCTTGAAGAGAACCTACTCGACATTGCGAGCTCAGCACGTAGCCTTCGCCGCAGCCCAGCTACGCGAGACCTGCACTACAACCCCGCGCTGTGACCCAAACATATTGGGGGCCGTCTCCGACTTTCTGCTGTTTGCGGTACCTCGTTGTAGGGCTAGAAAGGCGGGCATGATAATGCATGAGCGATATTGCTGTTGCACTTGGCACGGCCTGCCTGTTGCTCTCGCCTGGCCAGTGGTGCCACATTTCGAACTACATACATATGGACCTAGGACTTGGTAGCTTCATCCCGTGCTCCCCCCCTGTGAGGCCCGCCCCTTACAGGGGACGACTCTTTTTTTGAGTGACAGGTCAGAATGCATTGCTCGTACTTTTACGAGGGCTTTAGTGACGTTGGGGCCCCCCGGTCGCTGCTCAGTGGTTCGGTGCGCCATTGGCAGGGCAGCCAGGGCCTGGAGAAAGCACCGTCGGACTTGTGCATACCCCTGAGCAGGCTATGGGAGATTCGCCGATCTCAACGCGCAGTGCGGGCTCTTGCCCGCAGGCCTGGGCATATTCCTGATCAGGTCAATTATCCACATGCAGATTTCCCGACGCACAGCTGTTGGCGAGGCGGCTTCAGAGTCACACAAGAGAAGGTCAGAGGACCTTGACAGCTTGCCGATGATGGGCGCGGATACTGCCGCCCGTCTGCGTCTTTGAAGAACAGAGGGGCCTCATTTATTTTCCATCGAGCCTTGTGCTCTCGTGCTGATAGCTCTGCAGATTCCTGGAATTGCCTTGGGCGGGCTGCACAATGCGATTTCTCGAGAGGAGACCAGTACTTGCTACGCCGCACGCTCGCACTGGTTGCCGTTGGACCCCCCCCCCCCCCGTCTCCTCACCGGTAAGGAGAATTACACTTTCCCTGATCCCTCATCCTCGATGTCGATAGGCGTGCAGCGCCCAGAGTACTCACATACAGGCTGTAGGGACTGAAAACATCCAGTGAAATCAATTTTGGTACAAACTTTGACGTCGAAAAATTGCGCCTGCACTGCACGTTCCAGCTTTCCTAAAATCAAGTTGAATATTCAAGTCAAAGTGGACGTTCCTGATCCCCACGGCCTGTGGATTTTGTACCTTGCCGCACAGGGCCTCGGCCTGCAAGAGTAAACTGTACATTCGGCATCCCACATTCAGTATCTCGTTGGCCCTGGTGCGCCCTTTTCCTCTTTCATGTCCACAATGTGCGCATTCAGTAATATTTGTTGAACGTGCTGCTTTCCGTCAAGCCAGAACGGGCCCAGCCCGCAGAAAGGATTTTAGTTCGTTCACTCCCTGCTGTACCCGCTCCGAACCCCCTGTCAACACTCGACATCCCTCCCACCATCCCCCCTGGCAGTCGAGTTCCACACCATGGTCAAGAATAGCATACAAGAAGAGGAGAACGCTTGGGAGGGGGGGGGGGGTTGCTTTGTACATACAACGGATCCGGAGTTGGTGGCATGCCGTCATGGGGTGGACATTTCCTAAAGTCCGAGGGGACAAAGTCCGCCAAGTAGCTCTCTCCAGTCACCGCAGTGCCATGTGATCCGAGTATCATCACTGCACCTCGGGGATATGTGAAAAGTGTTTGATTGTGGAGAGCAAGAACTAGTAAAGCCGTCCCATCTATCGCCGCGTGCGTAATCGCCGCTATCCATCAGAAACGCCCAGTCACTTGAGCGTGATGTATAGATTCCCCCAAAAGTGAGAAACCAAGGTTCCCCGTCAACGCCATGCTGAAAAAAGTCACCAAGAGACCATGATATATCCCCATAGTTTGTCATCGCCTCGAGACATCCCATGAGATGTATCATTCCGTTTCCAATTCCCCATTCCCTTTACCAAACTCCCGTTTCGCTCCCTCCGCCGTTCGCCGTTCTCCAAGTGAGATCTCTCTGCTGAATAGACTCGAAAGAGACAGAGATAGGCAGGAATGAGATGAGAGAGTATGCCGCCTTGTGATGGCCAGGTCCTCATGTGAAAGGGGACAGGAAAAAAAGAACACGCCAGGACAGAGTGGTGTAGTACAAGAACATCTTCCATGCAAAAGAAAAAAACAAAAATGGACCAAAAACGGGGACGTTCTACGCCGCGAAGCCAAATGTGTAATTGTTCATATCCGGGGAGGCAGAGGACTGTGGAGTGTTTGGGTATTCATAGTCCGAGTCTCCGTTGGCCGCGATGGAATGGGACAAAGAAGGCGTCTGCGTCTCCAGAGTCAGCACCGCCAACTTTGTTTTTCGTTTCGGGTTCAGTAGAGCTCAACTCACGTGTGCAGAGGCATAAGGGCTCGCGGCATTGTTGCTCTCGTAAGGACTGGGCGCGTTGGCGGGCTCAAACTGGCTACCGGTACCGTATCCACCTGAAGGGAAACCGTAGCTGACGTAGGGAGCCAGGCCCGAGTCTGAAGCAGCTGCAGACGAAACACCGGCGGCCGTTGTGGTGCTGCTGTCATCGTAACCTAGCGACGGGAGCGTGGTGCCGATGGAGGCGGAGTTGAAGTAGGAGGGGTAGGCAGCTGTTGGGGCGGAGGCGAAAGCGGGCGACGGTGAAGCGTAGGGAGCGAGGATGGGCTGCTCCTCGGGGGGAGGGTAGGTAGCAAAGGAGAAGAAGGGGGAGATGGACCTCGCCCGCTCGTCATATGAGTGGTGGTGTGGGTAGAGGAAGTCGTCGCTGGCCTCGGTGGAGGGGGAGAGGCTCTTGACGGCGACGGGGACGTTTTGCTGCTGCTGCTTCTTTGGTGCACTTTGTTGTTGCGCCTGCTGGGATTTTGCTGTGCGCTTCTTCGGGGCTGCCTTCTTGGCCGGCGAGCTTGTTGACGAGGCCTTGCTGGAGTCTGAACCGTCGTCGTTCTCCTGCTCCTTGGCCTCGAGCTCTGCGAGTCTGCGCTTCAGCTTCTTGCCTGTGATTGAGAATGTCAGCACAGCCCTTCAGATACGCCAAGACTGAAGTCGACTAGCGGAGTGCACGTACGGTAGTTGCGCTGAGCAATGCGGTTCTGTATCCTCCTCCTCTCGGCGAGATCTGAGATCTTGGTCCAGTCCTCATCAGGGTTGGCGGAAGCACTGAAAGCACTGCTGGTGCCCTGGTTGGTGGCCATAAAGGATCTTTGTGTGGACGGTGCCACGGGTGGCATGCTGTACTGGTAGTGGAAGACTGACATTGTGGACGCTGATGATGAGTCGGGGTAGAAGCGCGACGATCCCAAGGGCACTGGGCTGAAGCTATCGAGAGTAGAAGCGCTCATGAGTCCTATCCCCAATGCAGTGGCACTGATGTTGACGTCTAAAGGCTGCTGTGACGGTGATGGAAATACTGAGACAGAAAACAAGATTGTTCGAGCGGTTGTGCATTGTTCACTGGAAGAGTCCAGCTGGTGAGGAGGAAGAGGGGGTCGCGACGAATATATATCCCAGCGGAGAGAATGGCACTCCGGGAGTCAGTCATTCTGCAGGGCTGTCTCCAGAACCCAGGACACGCCATGGTTAGCTCGAGCCCATCGGCAAGAGGAGGAGCAGTAATAGACGAGGAGCAACAGGGCTGTGAAGGAGGGGGTGTGGTGGTAGCGGATTCCTGAATGTGAAGAACAATGGGGCGTGCCGTCGCTCGGGAAGAGGGGTGTCCTGTCTGTGTGGTGATGCCCGGCCCCAGGGCTGTGGGCTCTGGGAGGAGAGAGAGACGGTGGTGTCGACTGTGGAGATGGGGATGGGATGCTGGCTCTGCTCTTCTTTCTGCTCCCACCCGACATTTAGTCCAAGGTGTGATTGATCTTGGTACCAAATGGCGGCTGTGTGTGCCTGTCGCGGGCGCAAACCAGCCGTTGCAGCCACCGCTACGTTGGCGTCAGTGTGCTATCGTCGTCGCGTCGGGACCGTACCCCGGGTTGGTAACATCAGTCGCGATGAAGTTGCCATGTGAAGATGCATTGATCTCCCAAAAGGCGGAAACCCACGTTACTGGAACGGGCGTGTCGGACTCGTTCTTTGGCATCGAAGCAGTCTCTCGCAGGCAAGCGGCGGAGGTCGGGTTCTAGACGACCACCACTCGTCATGGTCTTCGCACGCGTGAAAAGATGTGCCCAGGTTGTTTTGGACCATCACCATCATTACAAATCTTTTCTGGTCGCGAGTGTTTGCCCTTGAACTGCATCTCTCTTGAGCACAAGCGAGGCAAGCTACCAGAGCTCATTTCGAGTTCTGACTGCTCTCACGAATTCGCCTGGGGCTCTGCAAACAACTGCCGCGCATCCACAGAGTCCCTTCGCAGACCGTGCCTGCGTGAGCATTGGGTGAACAAGATGCCTTTCCCGGTAGGGCAGAGAGGCTCGAGAACGGCGGAGCTGGGGGGGCGGGAATCCCTTCCCATTCGGGGGGTCGACAAGCGAGGTAGGGTGCTGCCCAAGGTTTGCGGATGGGCCGAATGTGCCTGTCAATGTGCAACGTGTTTCCGACAACTGTAATTCGAGCACACGAAATACGTCAGTAGGTAGGTAGCGTATTCCTAATCCAGAGCGATGACCTGCGTTCTCGCTTAATCGCCTGGGTCGAACCTGTGCCAGGCACTGTATGACAACCCATGCGAGTTGTGTATCCACGATTAGAAAGCAAAAGCCACAAGGTCACATCTTCTGCTCTCGCCTATTCTAGGCAGCCAAAAGTTGGGCAAATACTGTCCATCCCGCTCAGACTCAGGCTGGGTCTGGATCTGTCCGCAACGCGCACGGCAAGCTGTGTTGAGGCTTCAGAAGGCTGGTGTTCAAGAAAAGAGAGAGGTCAAAAATGAGGATCATCTCACGCCCTTCCGTCCCGGTTCCTTCGATGTACGGACGGCACCTGTTCTCGTCCTTCGATTGGCGCCCACACCGCGCAACTTGACACGGCCCTGCTTCCTCTGTTCTTTTCTCTTTTCGTCCTACTCCTCTCCCAGGGGTGTTCCTTTCCCCGGCAGGATCTGGACACACGCCACCGGCGGACCCCAGCCAGAGTCTGTGAGCCTTGCCTGGTGCCTTGAGGTTGGCAATAGGGCTGTCCTTCGTGACGATGCGACGCAGCAGCAGGCTTGCAGCAAGGACTGGCGGGCAGTCTCCCGTGGCTCTCTTGTCGCTCCACTGTCCTCTCCCCCTCTCCTCCCCACCAAAGGCCGACACTCCCGTCGGACTCTGTGTCATTGGCTCCTCGCCTGCGTCAAGGCTAAATAGGGAATCGACCAAAATACCATTACGCTCTGTCGATCGGCACATGAAAGCTTGCTGCGAGGCCTTATGCAGAAAGTTCTTGTATGCCGTTTTAGCCCGTTGATCCAATTTTAGCGTCACTGTGCTCGGTTTGGCAATGCGAGACCACTGTCGCCCGTTCGGGGACTTTCAACTCCTCAATCGGGCTTTGTTATCTTTCTCGAGCCGAAAGCCGTAGTGAGTATGGCCTGCAACTGGTTTGTGGGCCAACAGTGTTCAGCGAGCGAGGGTGGTCCAAGTGTGGCCTGAGAGTCCTCTGCCCTGCAGATTTTGCCAGATCTCCATCTCCCCCATCATTTCGACCGCAGATAGTACCGCCAAGGTTGGTATTATCAGGGGCCATAGGGCAACAGTGGAGATGGCCAGTCTCCAAAAAGTACCATCCGCAGCAGTCTGTGTACATACGCTGGCTGTGCTGTCTTCTCTGCCCATCCGACACTTCAAGCGTTGTCGCGCTTTGTATCCAGATCGAGTATAGCGCACATTCCCTGTCTGATGATCCCCGGAAAGGGGGAGGACGGGGTCCAAGAGGACTGGGCGGCTCTGTCTCGATGCATGTATACGAAAGTACAGTCTTTGGTCTTAAGGTTTGCCTGGCACGGCCCTCAACCTTCGTTCCTTTCTCTTTCTCCGATATGAGATCGCGGCTTTTGCAGCGTCTTGTTCCGTTCGACGTGACGTGACGTGACTGACGACGCACGGAGTGTACTGTGTGACCCCCTGCCAAGCATGTCCAAAGGGTCTGCAGCCCCGATCTGGGCCCGCTGTCGAATTTGGGTTTTACTCTGCGCCACAAACTATCGGCACTCCTCCAGAGCCCGAATGCGAGAAGCGAAATACCAAAGCTCTAACAGGGGACTTCGGCGGTCTCGTCATCTCACAATTGAGCCAAGCCCTGTACCACGCGAGCTCATCCCTGCAGGGCTCGTCCTGCTCGATAGTCGGGTCGGCCTTAACAAAGCTTGCACTTGAAACCCGTCGCTCCGTTCCCAACCTGAGTTTCTCGCTAATCTTCGCCTAGCTTTTCCTGAAGCAGCTGTTGGCTGTGATGGCGCTATTGCGAATGAGGCTTCAACTTGTACACGCGGCAAGTCACTCGTCTTGTCATCGCCATGTGTCGATAGCCCTCGCGGCTTCGCGCTTCGTGTCAAGACTTTGACGGGCCGTCTGGGCGAACCGAACGCCAGGGCGGCTGGTCGGTGAGCTTATTTGGGTGCGTGAATAGGTACCATGTTCAAAGTGAAACCCCAAACAATAATGAACTTCACCGACGCATCACAAGGCGATGGGAGGGCTATTAGGCTTTTCGGAGTTAACGGAGCAGTGCCGAGTCGATAGCCAGTCCCACGCTCTTCCACATCATTCTAGAGACGAGCGAGGCAATGATTCGCGACAATTCTATTGTAGAGAACCGCAAGTTAGTTTTGTGTTAGGTCATGAACGACAGCATACCTAGACCCTGCAGGCCACCCTGTGCAAGCATCGCGCGCTCCTGATGCGACGGAAACGCGCGGTATGCGAGCTTCAACCCCGCTGGACCAATCAAACGTATTTCCTTCTCAATGCCATTCTTTTCGGCCCGCCTTGTCATCCAACCCCCCAAACATCTGGCGTTGTGCACGGCTCGAACTCCGCACCAAGCTTTCGGTATCCTTCACTGTCGTCGAGCCTAAATTTAGCACTATACAGATTCCGCGGGAAGCGTGCCCGTCGTTCTGTCGCTTGACGAAAAGTTGCTTGATGGCTCGAATGCAAGACAATGACACGTTCTTGAGATTTTGCCTCGGGGTCTCGAGCTGACTTTTTGGGGGCGGATCTGTCCGCTACGGGTACTTGTAGACAGATGCTCGCTTGTCAAACAAAGCGTCAAACAATAAGCGCGCTTATCAGTCAGCCAACCCGTCTCACCGGTTCGCAACAGCTTCGGTAGGGCACCAATCTGTCGGGAGGCCTTGGGATGACAGTCCCTCTTCGGACAGACCGCAGGCACCTCCCTGGCCATCGTACGGTGCGACTGCTACGGCAACCAAACGTGTTCCCTGGATATTTGGTCGTAATGCCAGTGACACATAGGTATCCGTAAGATAAATTGGCAGTTTGGGACAATCGTAAAGGCTTATGGTCGTTTGTTAAGCAAGTTTCCCAAATTGAGATGTACAAGCCTAACGAGCCTGGGCGATACAAAATCGTCGCAGCAATGCGAGCATCAAGGAAGCCCACCTCACTGGCGTTGGTAGCTGCAGGAGACAGCGAGAGGGAGGACCCTGGCTCAGAGTGACCCCAGACAGTCGGTAATCTTTTAGGGACTCACTCGGCTAGGATGTGGTACACACCACCCAAAGAGTGTTCAGCAAAGCGGATCCCTTGGAAAATGCTCACTCCATGGATGGGTCCTTGGTCGCCGACTTTCCGGGGACTTTTCACGCAGCTCACCCAGGCGGAGGGTTGACAAAACTGCGTTACTGTGGTGGGCTGCCCTGGCTAGCATGACTGCATCGATCGGGCCGCCCCAATCCAGCCCTATATCGAGCTTCTGCGTAAGAAGCTTGATTGTCAGTGACTGATGCATTCATCAATAGACGGAACTCTCCAATCGGTGAAAGCGCTGCAGGGTCTCACCATGTCAATCAACCTCGGGTCGTTCGATGTGACGTTCTGCGCACTTAATTTGACAGTTCCTTTCTCGTACTGGGTCAAGGATAGGCGTCGGTCATCTTGGAACCCGCAGGCTAGTGAACATTATATGCGAGCTTTCGACGTCCATGTCTCTCGGCTGAACGCGATACTGCAATAACTGCGGAGTAAGTACACACACAGATAGACATGGCAAAGAGCATTCCCAGGCGGCTGGGTCATTTGTGGACGCCGGGCAAACTGCGAGATCTGCACGACATGTCAGAACTTCCATGCAGATTAGTTCGGAGTGGCGGAAAGTCAAATCAACGAGAGCCTTCAGTCTATGCATCTACAGCGTCGGTTCAGGAATGAAACCTAGCGATGAGACAGTTTCTCGTGTTTCTGAAGGCTGTCTTGGCTCGCCATGTGTGACCAAGAACGATGACCGGTTGCAAATCCAGGGCTAGGACCGCGTTGGATGCTGATGCCTACATAGCATGTGCATAGGGGGGTAATTTATGTCACGTGATCAGGTCCCTGCCGCGGGCTCACGACGACGCCTGTTACTTCTCCTTGACACTTCGTCATCTCGAAGCGGTGAGCAGCTCACCCATGGCGTGTATTACGCTTCGGCATCGCCGTGAGTAGCTGTGCTGCAATGCATATGGGAAATTGTCTGGGTCGACTGATTTGCAACGAAACGTAGACTTGACTGCAGCGTCGCATTTTTGAAGCGGTAGGATACAAGTACAGCTCCATCGTAGGGCTGAAGAGGATGGTGGGTCACGTGGTGGTGCTCGTGTCTTGACGAGCACCAATCGCAGGTTTTGCTTGCGGGAACTATCGCGTGGGTGGCCCATCCAACCAGTAATAGATGTGTAGACAAATATGGCAGCCTAGAAGCCCCATCTATGTAGTGGACCTGTACCCCCTGAAAGCCTCCATTACAGTGAGCTGCAGGGAACCTTTGTTTTAGCCTACCAGCCACTCGGTCTCAAGCCACCCCACGATGGGCGTGTCTTTTATCTGCGTCCAAAATACCGTCGCTGCTTTGCGAGCTGGGCAAACCTCAAGTATCTCGGATGCGTCGGCCGCAGACGACGCTTGCCATCGATAAAGCTTTTGTGTCTGACGAATGGTCTTCGTCCAGGAATAAGGTACAGTTGGCTCATCCTCGCTACGCAAGCCACCCCTGTGCAGTTTTGTGGCCTCGAAAGCAGTCAAGGTTCCATCAAAAACCTGCGTAATTATGCCAGGTACCCTGATACATCAGCACCTTACTAGGACCCTCATCATCTAACATGCGCACATAGGCACCGAAGCAGAAGACTCGCTCCCCGACGTCGGTACGACCCTGTGTCTCCCGGCCCTGCATCACGAAATTCGGTGCACACAGACCCAGGGAGATCAAGCCTCCCAGGGCACCTATAGCAGAACGTCACATCCGACAGGGTCCATCTGCACGACACCCTGCACAGCCATTGCAACGACCGCTCTGGGTAGCAACTTGCGCAAAATGGAGCTTCTGCTTGGCCAGCTCGCACAGGTAGGGGCTCCACACCCGACAAGCAGGTGCTCGTAATGGAGGGTGGCCTTTGCCCGCCTTTTTGTGGTGAGAGAGCAGCTTTGCTGCGCGCGAAAAGGCGGGCGGCGGTCTGAACAGCTTGCCGCAGCGAGTCGACGATCTGTCGGACTTTCTGTGAGCACAAAATGGGCAACGTGCAGACCGCACAACTTGGATGCAAGTATCACATGACTTACTTTAGGCAACAGACATTTGTGTTCGCTCGTACAGAGAAACGTTTCACCTGCTGCTCTCGGGCTCGCCGCTTTACGAGGGACTTTTCCCGCAGTTACCAAGTACCAGAGTCCTTGTGCTTCGGGGTTGACCGAAGGGCGCACCAGATGACAACGTGATTCACATTCCGCGATGCTCCCGAGTCCGCCTTCTCTGGGTCTGCCGGCTCTAGTGCAATCAGCCTTGCAATCGTCCCGCCGAAACCGCGCCGGCCGTCGTATAGTTATCGTCCGACGTTGGACGCCGACGCAGAACGTAGCCTCTTTAGTCTGAGACTAGCAAAACACCGCTCATACCCCTCCTCCCCAGACGAAAAAGTGAGCAAAATCCATTGTTGACTTTATTGGGGGACTTTGGGAAGTGCTAAAGCCGACTTCGTGGAGTCAGCACATGACACGCAGCCAGTGCGCCGCCATTCCAGTAGTCTGTTAAGACCATCCTTCGTGATATGTCTTGACGAGAATGGCAACGGCTCTTTTGTTATACCATGACGCAAGCTACTCCAGTTTTCGCCTTCAGAGATCGCTCGTATCCATAGGATCCCCTTTGAGAACATGCGGTTTCAGTCGTTATGCTTGGGTCGTGTCGATAGGAAAAAGGTCCGACCAAATTCCATCTATTTGACCATCTTCATCTCTACTAGACAGTCCGGTCGGGCCGCGCCTGTTTCAAACTTCGGGCCTAAAACTCGCGTCTTGCTGGAGATCTTTCGATGGCGGCTCGCAATGATGCTTAGAAAACCGCCCTCTCGCTTGCACCACATCTACCTGAATCGCATGATTTATCATCAAGTCGTGTAGGCTCTTTCCATGATTAGTCAAAGCGGGCAAAATCCAGTAGTTACTCACTGGCTGTCGTCGTTGTCTTTAGCCTATGACGACCGAAAGCTTAAATCCACCGAGCCACTGGCTCTGGCGGAGAGACCAAGTGCGCATCCTACGCCTGACGCCGAGCTACCGCACGGTTCCCGACTCAAATTGCCGAGCCGAGCTTGTTCCAGCGTTTTCATGTTCAATGCGCCCGCACTATGTGAAAGGGTAGTCTCGCTGTATCAGTCGGACAACTTGAGTGGCTGCAATTGGGCAAGAAGCCTGACAACAGACGTCAGAAACTTTGGGGCTTGGTTGTTGATTCACTTGCTTGGGCCTGAGAATGATGATATGGAAAGATAGTTGAATGAGCGCCCGTTCACATTTACGTTCTGCGTGAGATCAGATGCCGACAGGGCCCCTCCTCAGCGAGCGTTCGATGCTGACGTGGGTCGAGAGGACTTGGACACGTCTCTTTACTGCTTCGTGATGGCTGTCAATTAGTAAGCTTGTCTGGTGTCATCAGTCACCTCGATATGAATTTCTGATGAATGCATGTCAAGTTATTTTCACGGGTCCACGATGCTCGGGTTGGTGATGAACAGATAGCTGGTTGCCATCATCCTCTGGGCCAAGTCAGTCAAAGTTGAATAAGATTGCAATGAGAATCCTCACACATCAAATGGTGTAGGGGATGCATCAATTAACGGAGTGACTTAGGCCTGCCAAGTAATAAGACAAGAAATTAAAAATCAAACGTGGACTTATTCTGACATGTCACAGATCCTTGGGTGGTCAGATAGACCTTCTGCTTTCTAAATCTCATTATTGGAGTGCTTCAAGTATGATAGACCGGGCGTAGCAAACTCTTCAGACGTCTCGAGGGCTTGTGAATATTTCTGTGAGTCTTGCTGGGCTTTGAACCGTGTCTCAGTACTACAGGAATGAATCCGTATGTGATCGAGCTCCCAACTGCGTGGTTCTTCCGCCGAGATACGAAGGGACTTTCTGTAAGCCAGCCGGTAGCTCAATGAAGTTCATGAACGTATTATGGGTCCCGATATTTGACGATTCCCAGCATTGTATGGGTTCGTCCCTTCTCGCCTGCAGCCAAAGACTTTTCCTATAAATATTGTGACCATTGGCGTGGACGAGGGGTTATGCATTGCACCCTAAAAGATCAGTACGCCAAATTTCTGTATATTCGGCATACCTCATGACCACATGTACTCCAAACAATGGTCACGTGTGGATGAACACCGGAAAATGTGGGTTACTCACAGAGCTGGGTCTGGGTAGTGCTGCGCTGACCATATCCTGATTTCCCTGACGATACTGACAACGCCCTGGTGCTGAGCAACAAACCCGGCTTAGATAGGATTGTGGCAAATTGGAATCCCAATCATGATGATATTATGCTTCTAATGTGTCTCAGTCGCCTGTGATGGTCTTCATCGATATAAGCCCCGGATGAGTAGCATACCTTAATCACGTACCGCGTTCACCGGACGCATTTGGAACCCCTAAGCGAGTTCAGTCCCCTGCTCCGGGACCGAGTCGCCCATCTCATCTTCCACATTCTAACGCTCATGACGGTCTCTGCCACCCAATTTCTCTAGACAGCTCCAATCAAGTCCAGGACAACTGGCGAGGCACAGACACCGATGCATCCGCTTCCACCGGGCCACGGAGATGATGCAGGACTACCTTCAAAACCTCAGCACGTCAAGAAACCAATGACGCATGCTAACATCGTATTCTGGCTAGCCCTCGCGGTGATGGACCACCACTTGGGCGTCTATCAAACGCCGCAGACGCGTGTTCACTTGCCTGTTCGCCGCAAGGTCCGCCTCCATCAGGTCTCGTCTGGTCCTCGCACATCCTTCTGCCGTCTGAAACGCAAAGCGGCCGCCATTTTCGCGGCAAATACCAAGCTCGCGCCACCACCACCATCTGTGTCCACCTGAGCACCGGATGGCAAGACGCCTCGTCACCTTCACATCCTCCGATCCTCCTCTCCACACCATCGACGGGATGGTCTTCCTGCGCGGCCCCTGATCTGCCAATTTCGCAACCTCATTGGTGACTTTGCTGCAGAAATGGAAATAGGGACGAATGGGTGACAAATCCAATGATCTGGGCACGCGTGCGCGCACCCGTCTTTGGGTACGACATGCCGAAAAGGTAGAATGGACGCTGACACCAGGGGCAAGTGTGGGAAACGTGTAGGACAGCACGCGCCATCGCCACGTCGTTGGGGGCCGTAAAAGCTACCCCCTGCTCAATCCCTGCCATGTGGCTTACCGTCTGCGATGAGTGGAAGCAGGGGTACTTTCTGGTCGCGGACATCCAGTCTTGTTATCGCCGATGGTATTGTTAGAACCGTCGCAAGCGAGGCAGGGGAGTATGCCGTCCCTCGTAGGGCTGGGCAGGCGGAAAACGCCCTCCGTGTTGTGTGTGCATATTCCCCCCTTCTCTTTCCCCCACCTCCTTTATCTCCAACAGCAATTTAATGGTAGGAGAGTGGGCTGGGCTCCGGTATCAGCCCGCAATCCGTTCGAGACTTGGTGATTCCACACGAATCACATCGTTCATCCGCGACGAATGGGTATTCATCCGTCGCGGACAAGACGACACGGCAGATGGAGGATGCAGTCTTCACCGACTTGCAAAAGGCCCGAGCGGGTGCGATTCCGCACGAGCCTGCACACCACGAACGACGGGGCGCAGGGGCTTCTTCTCGGGAATCAAAGAGTTTTGGACTCTGGTTGGACGAGGGATCATTCGGGGAAATTGGAGGAGCTCTGTGAGGATGCGACGGAGGAGTGAATTCCAAGGCTGACACGCAAGTCCCACACTGTACGAGGCGGTGTTTTAGGGTCCAGAATCAGCCCTACGGGTCTGTTCTCTTGCAACTTCAACATCAGGCTATTTTGACATTTTGACGACATGTGAGGGTACGTTCACCGCCATGAGCGTTTATTCTCGACAATCTGCAAGTGGGTGTCCAGCACTAGGCACGGCGGGAATGAGATAAAGAGGCAGTACCACACGTAGGCCACAATGGGGATTTGGCATCGACTGACCGTGTTGTCCTTGTCGTGCAGTAAATATTGCTACCCTACACATATATCTGATGGTGGTTCTTTTTGGAGGCGACGCAAAGGCGTTTATATTTCCTTGCTGGGTTCTTTTCCACCAGTATTGAAGGAGGGATTTAAATGACTTAGTGTTATGGGTGAACAACATGACAGTTTACCCCAAATTTCGCGGGCAAGGTGTCATGCTGCTTACGTTGCTCACTAGGTAGGCACCCGTGTTGAATATGAATAGCCACGAGAGCCTGTGAATTGGTCAGACCCTTGAGCAGAGGATGTCATTGTATGGATGTATGGATGTATGGGTGGGATCGTAGACAAAATGCAGCGGATTTATTGTGACTACATATACTCAAATAATATCACATTTGTCACGTGATAAACTGGCGTGGTGGCAGAGTGGTCTAATGCGCAAGACTAGAAATCTTGTTCCTTCGGGAGCGTCTGTTCGAATCAGGCCCACGTCGTTTCTTTTTGCATTTCTCGCCCCTCAGCAATACTCGTGAGGGGACTCTCAGTCTTTTCGCCGCTGAAGCAGAAGAAAAGGCGAGTTTTCACACATGCGCTTGCAAAGATCGCTACACCACCGTCCTCCAAGGGTTTCTACTCACACATCCTGCATTGGTTTTTTTTTGCCAGTATAGCATGCTCTGAGAAGTTCAGGGAACGAAGGAATAAAAACAAGATTGTTGTGCTTATGGTATCCCCAAAGAACTTGAGACGCCGCTCGCTTTGCTGACTGTATACATTCATCCAACCTTCGCCTGCTGCATCGTGAAACCACCCTCCCAACGCCGTCCGTAACCAACGAAAACAAATAGGTTCCCACAAGTCATGACCTCATCAACGCAAAACAGGAAAAACCGTATCCAACGACTCGTCGCACAGCATTCCTCCACGAATGATCAAAACCCTCACAAGTCCAGCGTTCGGGTATCATGCTGGGCCTCGCTGCCCAGATGCTTCTCTAGCTCGTCCGTCACAAAGTTTTCATAGTCGTCGAGGTTGCCCTGGATGTGGATCTTGAACTTGATCACATCGTTGAGCATGCGGTCAATCTCGGTATGGAGCTCTTCACGCAGAGCGTCGCGGCGAAGGATGAGCTGTTCGTACCTGAGGCCGATTCGTTAGCAATGAGCCCCAACAAGGCCGGGGAATGAGGCACATACTCAATAGTGGTGTTGATCTCTCTCTGCTCCAGCAACTGTCCTGAGTCTGTCAGGCCAGCTCTCATCCTCCCCAGGTCCTTCTCCATCTTCTCGATTTGCGCATCACTTGTCATCTTCTGTGCCGTGGTGCTCTCCTTTAGGCGCTCGTATTCCTCCTGTGCGGCGCGAACTCTATGATTAAGAGTGTCGACGTCGCTCTTGGTCGATTCGAGTGCCTCTTTCACCTCCATCAAAAGACCCTCATCCTCTTGCATTTTATTGAGCGCTGCCGTCCTGCGATCCTGAATGTCTTTCTGCAGGGACTGGAAAGTTCGCTTGACATCACCGCGGAGGTCGAGATTCAGAACGCGAGCAGGTGGGTAGCCGGTCTTGGCATCGAGGAGAAGACGCTCGGCGTTGTACTGGTGCGTTGAGGCAGCTGTCCGTGAGGACATGAGGTTGGAGGACGTGAAGTTCTCATCACCCGTTGATTCCGAGACCAGGAGATGCAGTTCGAGATCCTGCCCTCTAGCGTTGACGGCTGTTGAAGGAATGATAGAGATCTTGTATGCGAGCGTGTTGTACTGCTCGACCATCCTCTCAAGATCCTCCAACTTGGCACTAGCTTCAGCCTCCCTGTCTGCCGCTTTCGTCTTGATGTCTTCGAGGCGCTGACTAGCCGTCTCAATGCTCTTCTGCATATACTCTCGCTCGGCAGTCATGCGGTCGATATCCTGCATGCTGATTCCTTGCGCATCCACCGATTTTTGTAGCGACTTCCGCTCTTCATCGGCTTCCTTGAGTTCGTCTTCCAATTTTGCCAGCTCTTCTTGCAATGCTTGTGCTCGGCTCTCGTATTTTTCAGACCGTTGCATCGCCAGAGTGTTGTACTCTTCAAATTTGACCTTGTCCTCCTCCATGATCTTGAAGTTGTTGTCGAGGGTTGCCGGATCGGGTGTAGACTTTTCGAGATCCTCAATTTCCTTCAGGAGTCGCGCGTTTTCAGCCTCCAGCATTTCGAGTTCTGAAACGTAACGGGAGTTGGATCGCTCGAATGCTTTGGCCATAGACTTGATATGTGGTGCCAGTACCTGTTCAACATCATCGTCACCCATGTCCTCGTCCATGGCCAGCCAGTCTTTGTACGCATGGCTCAAGAAGTCAAAGATGATATGATCGCCGCTGACATCCAGGCCCGCCTCCGCGCATGCGTCCTCGTATTTGTTATTCGCGAACCCTTCCAGCATCTGAGCCAGCTGCATCATCCAGTGAAGCAGGCCCAGGAACGTGCTCCAGTTCTGACCACCCACAGCAGCAATCTGACTCTTCGTGATGCTCCTCTCGAACGGGTATCGCAGCTGTTTCAAAATTGGTGGCACCTCTTGGTCGATGTTCTTTTGGAATCGGTGATTCGGGTCGATTTGATGATACAGCCACTGAAACATGTAATTGAAGTCCTTTTGCGTTGGTGATTTCATCACGTTTTGCGAGAGGACATGCTTCATCTCCATTTCGAAATTGCCCTGCGTCATGTAGTCCATCAACTCCTGCCCGATCCGTGCCTGGAAAGCCCGGTCGCGCAAAGGCCTGGGATCGCGTGGTACGCCGGCAGGTTGTGGTGTTGTCTGGAAGAAGCTCTGGTGATGTGCCGGTCCGTTCGTCGACTGTCGCGGTCGGTACACGCTGCCCGTGCTCCTCCGGTCGGTATCTATTGAGGGACGCGCAGCCGCAGCCGGCGTGTGTGATGCTCGCGCAGGCAGCGCCGACACGCGCCTAGCGGAATCGGCGAGGTTTGGCCCAGTCGAGGCGCGTCCAAACATTGGTTGCGATGGGCGCGACATGGCCAGAGACTGTCTAGATCCGGACATGGAGCGCCCATGGCTGCCTGAGAAATTGGCATTGACGTTGGAGCTGGATCGTTTCATCGTGGAGCCTGGGTACGGAATGGCGGTGTTCGGATTAATTCCACCCAGAGTCTGCGCATCGCATGGAGTCAGTGATGATGTCTGAAGGACGACAAAATAAGTTGGGGGGGTAGCGCGGGTGGTTTTGCAGTCGCTAGCGAGCAGGGTATCGTCGCCAATGAAAGCTTACCTCGCGCGGCCTGCGCACACTCCACAGGCCCGTTTCTTGTGACATTGCGATGCACGAAAGGGGAAAATAATGTTGAAGAAACTGTCTGCCAGGTGCTGCTTCAAGTCGAGGGCGCAAAAGCCCGTTGTATCGTCTGTGTGGTGTCTATTCTGATACCTGTGTCTTTGTCGCAATGGTGGGGAGCAGGAAAGTCCATAAGCAACCGCAGCCACAGCCACAGGGGGGGGTTGACGCCGTTGCTGTGTCAGGAAGTAAACAAAGGCGTGGCTTGATAGACTCTGATTGGTGGCTCTGGTGATGCCCAACGAGGTGGGGCCAACCTCGCAAAGGTGGTCACGTGAGCATGCACGTGAGCGCTCTCCGACTATCACCGCGGCCAGAGTCCCCTGCCCGGTGTCGCAGTGGATCCACGCATGCCGCGAAAGGCAAGCGTCATTCTGGGAGCGCCGGCTGCGCTTCGTCCAGCCTCGGCAGACCGGTCAACCCCCCAATCCTCGCGTTCGTTTTCCCGCAAGCAAGACGACGCGCACCTTGTCGCAACTACTACTTCACATCAGCAACGAAAGTGCTCGAGTCTCTCTTCCTGACAAGGGATGCTATAGCCCTCTCCGTCTCTCTGGAGCTTCTTACAATGGCGATTCGCGAGGATCTGGTGGCTTCAGCCGTGAGTACTCCCGAGGCATGTGCTTCCGATAAAGAGATCACGACTAACATGTTGCGACGTAGACACAATGTTTGTTGAGCCCGTTGACTGACGTGCAGACTTCCCTGCTCTAACACTTGACAGTCCTGCAAGATCCCAGCGTCGCAAGCTCGTCTGTCGACAACCGCGTCAGCTTCCTGCGATCCAAGAACCTCACACAAGAAGAGATCGATATTGCGCTCGCGCGAACTGGCGGCGCGCCCGCACCACCCAGCAGCCCCTATCCCCCCCAATCTTCTGGTCCGCCGCAAGCCTATTACTCGCCGTATCCCCCACAGCAGGCATGGCAGCCGCCTCTAGAGCCTCCGAGGCGAGACTGGCGCGATTGGTTCATCATGGCTACAGTGGTGGGAGGCGTGGGCTACGGACTATACTCACTTGGAAAGGTATGTTTCGAGACGACCCGAGACCTCAAGACACGTCCAAGACTGACCCCTGAAGCGCTACGTTTATCCGCTTGTTGCGCCACCTACGCCTGAGAAACTCGAACAGGACAAAAAGTCCATCGAAGAGCAGTTCGACCGCGCATTCTCGCTTGTTGAGCAGCTGGCAAAGGATACAGAAGATCTGAAGGCAGCTGAGAAAATAAGGACCGAACGACTCGACACTGCGCTTGCCGACCTCGATACGGTGATGACAGACCTGAAGACCGCAAATCGCAGACGAGAAGACGACGCACAGAAGATCAGAGACGAGGTTCAAGCTTTGAAGGACGCCATTCCCAAGGCGATGGAAAACCAGAAGGACTTGACCGACAGGCGGTTGAGGGAGATCAACGGCGAGCTCGGCAGCTTGAAAACGCTCGTCACCCAACGCATGTCAGCTCCCGCTTCCACTCAGAGCAATAGCGTGCGTCAAGCCAGTGGCAACGCCTCGTCTGCGGTCCAGTCAACTCCCCGACCCGAGTCTGCCCAGGCTGCCCAGGCCACAGTGGAGGATGAGAAGGCCGATGAGAAGGCCAAGGACTCTCCCGCCCCCACGCCCGCGCCGAAGAAGAGCTTCAACTTTGGCAACAGTAATGCTGGTGGCAAGGCGTCCATTCCCGCGTGGCAAATGGCTATGCAGAACAAAAGCAGTGCTCCTGCCTCGGGGTCATCTGAGGGCGCATCGAACTCCCCCAACAGCGGTGCATAAGCAGTTCGTGATCGGGGCATGTTAGAAATGGACATATTCGAGCGATCAGTGTACTGTAAATTGGTTGGTCATAATGAGCAGCCCTGGAGGCCGGTGTCACAATATAAAAATCCATCTTGTGTATTCCTGTTTGGTACCCGGGAGCGATTACTGAATGTCTCGTAGAACGAGATCAACCGGCGAGCCGGGTTACCACTTTCAGGGTATTGGTAAAGTGGCATTGAAGATTGTCAGCCTTCCAAAAACTTTCTTCATATCTCCATCCGCTGTTCTAGTGAGATTGACTCTTGGTAGACGATCCGGCCATTATTGGTAAGAGAGGGACCCATGACGGCTGCATCCCTGACCAACAGTTCAACTGGATGCCTTCAAGGTCAGTCACAAGTACCCAAGACCCCTGTATTCCAAAAATCTCATTGGGGAAAAAGCACAGCACCTGGCCACAGACGAACAGTGAACATGAATCATCAATGGTAGGAGGATCCCTGAGGTGCTCCCAGGATGCCGGAATCTTAGCGCGCACAGTCGTGTTCGTTTTCGCGTGCCTCCAACGCGCAACGATGGGGACGACTACATCGATGCTGTCGCCTGTTGGATATCTTTGCTCCTCGGAGGTGCTGTTTGTGAAGTGCGCTTTGTCTGAGAGTTTTCAACTGGTCGTCATTCTGCCTTGTCAAAACTTGAGCACGTGATCGCGCTTGGTGACGCCTGCGAACCAGCTCCCGACCCCACGAAGTGTCGTCGTCCGTGGAAAGATGGACAGCAATACTGACACAGCAGCGGCAACAGGCTCTTTACTTCCGCGACTCTCTTTGCGCGAGACTGCTACTGATCCGTCCGCGCTGCGAATATTCTTCTTCTTCCTTCTGCGGGTGCCGCTCTTCATCCGCGTCACTATCAGTCACCTCCTTGGTCGCTCCCAACCCTCCAAATATGTGTCCCTCAAGAGTGAGCTCACAGTTACTGCTATTCGAGAGTTTATGAGGTTTCCGGCACCATGGTCCGTCACAATGGCGCAACGACTATCTATGACCGATATGGGGATCAGAGGGAAGATCTGGGTGAGCACTTACACCTCGCCGGTGCCCCCAGAGACAGACGTGCGTGACGCGTTGATGGCGGTGATCAGTGAAATGAACATCTCGGGAAGCCAGGCCGTGACGCCTGATCTGGTGGGAGTCGAGGCGGAATGGACGGGCTATCGCGCTGGCGCAAAGGGTTGGAGCGCGCAGCCGAAGATCTCGGAGAGGGAAAAGTATGATGAGCTGTTGAAGGAGGCTACACAACCGACAACGATTCTCTACATTCACGGCGGGGCCTTCTACCTGGGCGATCCGTGTGCACATCGACCGACGCATGGAAAACTGGCCAAATTGACTAGAGGAAAGGTGTATGCGGTCAGATATCGACTGGCACCACAGGACCCCTTTCCTACTGGCCTGCTCGACTGCCTTGTCTCCTATCTCACTCTGCTTTACCCACCACCTGGCTCTTTTCATGATGCTGTTTTACCAGAACATTTGGTACTATCAGGCGATAGGTATGTGACCTCTCCGGTCTCTAAGTCTAGGATTTCCACATCATGACGTTGTAAACGGAGCTAATTTATTTCCTTGATAGCGCTGGAGCCAATCTTGCGTTGAGCCTCACACAGGTTCTCATGCATTTGCAAAATGCGAAAAAGGGCATCACATGGTATGGAAAGCTGCGCCACGTGCCTTTGCCAGCCGCTGTCTGTGCCAATTCGCCGTGGATCGACATTACGCTGACAGCAACCATGCTTGAGGGTCCGAAATACGCGCCCTTTGATCTCCTTCCACAGTATGGCCCTATCGACTGGTCTCAAGTACCCCCTTGTGCTCGCTGGCCGGCCTCGTCTCCCCGTCAGCACCTATACGTCGATGACGAGCTCATCACGCACCCTCTGGTTTCGCCCATCATTGCTGATACGGCAACCTGGAAGGATTGTCCCCCGTTGTACATCTGTACCGGCTGGGAGATCCTTGGTCTAGAGCAGAGGTATCTGGCGCAGAGGTTGGTGGAGGCTGGTGTCAGAGTTCGCCTGGATGTATTTGAGGGGATGCCCCACGCCTTTGCGTTGGTATTGGGGGGCACAAAAGAGGCCGAGACTTGCTACGAGCGGTGGGCAGAATTCATCAGGAAAGTCACAGAAGGTTGTGGCGAGATTGAGACTGAAGCGTATTCCCTGGAGGCGAAATCGTTGACAGCCCGCCTTGAACAATTCGAAGACCTGTGTGATATCACGGAACAGGACATGAGGCAAAGGATCGCAGCCCATGTAGAAAAGGAGCAATGAGTCTTTCCGAGCATGCAATGCGGGGGACTTTCGAGAATTTGGTCATGGAAGCGCTGAAGGGACATTGTGAACGTTTGCCAAAATTAGGGTGGCAACGAAGCTGCCTCCGCTCGGTATCAAGGGCACACGAATTGATTCGAGACTCCAGACATCTTGATAGAGAGCATACAGAAGAAGTTATAGTAGACGTTGACCACCTCCTGTCAGGCGATGTGATAGCAACGCCTGCGGGACGACCCCCATCCGACGCGATACTGATGATACGCTGGATAAAGATCTGGTTGCAGGATCAAGTCTCAAAAACGAACTTTTGCAGTACTTGCACCTTTAATCCTGATTAGAACACCTAATCTTCAACCAAGACAATACAATGCGCCACCAGTTGACGCTTTATTTGTTGGAGTCTGATCGAGCAATATACAGCCAACGACGAATGAGATTCTAGTTTGGACCACGTGCATTCGCATAAGACCGTGCCACAATACGAAGAATGGTGTTGATAATCCTCGCCTCGGCAATGCGGTGTTGCTTATGCAAGTCAATCCTGAAGGCACCATGCGGATTCCTTTTGGTCGACGATGGGAATTAGGTTGGGCGTCCGCATTTTTCCCGGTTAAGCAAAGTGTTTCTGTATAGCATCGGCGACGTTTTCTACAGCGAGACATGACCGTTTCAATCCTGATTCATATACACACATGAGTGAAATGCGCATAAACTCATGGAAGCTATTTCATCAATCAATATTTCTAATTTAGAGACGTAGAATTGAGATAGAGCCGTGAACGTTATTGAACTTCAGGGTCCTCAAGTCTTCGACTTGAAGTTTGTGGATGTCTAACCAATAAGAAGCAATTCAACTTACACGTGTAGTTCATTGAGTCCATTTCGCCTCAATTGCGGCGTAAGGTCGCGTGCCCTTGCTTTAACGACAAATGCGAGAGGCCCATCAACGTAAGTCGCGGTAGCAGAAGGATTGAAACATTGTTTGGGCGGCATAACTACCTGGCCACTGAGCTGCACGTGCGTTGGGCAAGTCTGTGGTGACAACGTTCTTCTCAATGACCAAAGGAGGTCTCATCAGTGGTGGGTGATCGCTAGTAAGTCCCTTGCAGACTACATGCTGTGAGGGAAGAACTGATGGGCCTAATGCTGAGAGGCACAGAGCTCGAGCTCCATTAGGATGAACTGGTAGTGTGCGTCACCTGTTCACTTGCTCATCCATAGATACGGAGAGGCCGGCCAAGCATACACTGAGGAACAACGCCACTGTATCCAAGAACTCGTATGCAGTGCTGGCATTCGAATCCTTCTGAGTTCTGGTCTTCTCCGTGAAAGGGGATGAATCAGCTGCGAAACACTGCCATGGGCAAAGAGGAGAAATGAGCAGGTCTCGTGTTACAGTCTCGTTGTATATAAAGCCTTGGGCTCGACCAGCCGAGATGGCAGATTCATTTTCACCTACTCACGCGCATCTCCTCTAATCTCAGGAATCTCTATTTCGGGCCATATTCGTCTGCCAAGCTACTGCCACAATGCTAGTGAGCTACTACATTACCCCGATTCTTCTCGCGAACCAGGTTCTGGCGCTGCCGGTAGAAGATGCCTCCTCATCGCCATCACTACGTGCTGATCGAGTGCGTCGAGCCGCAGAGGACCCTCCGAAAGACCAGGCGCCATCTGACTCTGGGCTACCTGACCTCCAAGGCTTGGAAGGTGGTATTCTGCCACTGCTGCCTGAAGGTGCCGAGAAAAATCAAGAGAAGAAGCCTGAAGAGAACGAAAAGTCCAGCGGAGGCTTGCGGGATGCCATACTCCCCCCCGAGATTGCTGGCCTGACTTGTACAGACCCTGCTGTCACGGATGCAAGGCAGCCTTCGGATGAGCGCTGGAAAGGTCTGAGCACCGACAAAGTCCTGGGTCTAGCCAATGCATACTGGAGTGCCTCCACGGCCCGCGGGACAGCTAAGATCGGCTACACCCAGTTCATCTCGAATTATTTCAACGGACCGGAGGGTTGGGTCTGTACAGAGATCTCCAATGATCCGTGCAAAGAGATTGTTCAGTGCGACAGCACGAATCATCCGGCTGGGTACTTCATCATGAACTCCATCTCAGTACTACACGGGGTACGTGCTAGCGCCTCCTCCTTGAATAATCCCCTCATATGAGTTGGAACTAATACGAATGATCATACAGCTGGCGACGAATATGTACGAAGAGATGGACCGGGCTAGGTCTGACGTCTTGTTCGACATGGCTAGCTTCATGAGTACATTCGCCCCGAAGACGAAACCAGACGTATCTCTGGAGATATTCAAGACGATTCTCGACAGTGCACTCATGATCGCTGGTCTGGGTTCTGCATTCGCGTGGAACAAGCTCGTCAAGACATCTCCTGCCTTTTCTGGTGACGACCGGGGCTGGTCGAAAGACTCGTTTAACGTTCTCCTGGCTTATGGAATGAACGTCGCCAAGGACAATAAGAAGAAGTAAGTCAGAACCATTGTATTCCAAACTCAAGACGAGTCACCGCTAACGAGGCTCTTGGCCTGCCGAAATAGACCGGAAAGTTTGGCAGAGCAGTCTATGGACCTACAAGAAGTCGGCAATGCCTACTACAAGATCATGAGTGAGGTGGTCGTAGAGTTCAACAAGGCTATGTTTAATGGCAGCGCAGACAGTGTGCGGATGTTGTCAGCCGCCCTTGCGGATGGAAAGTTTATGCCAAACAATGACGTTCAAATTGACGCCACGGCCTTTAAGAACCACATCAACGGCGCGGTGAGAAGCAAAATGATGATGCGGGCCTGGCTCAGCCACCCGCAGGAAAAGCGATACCCAGTCATACTCGAAGCCGACGAACCCTGCGACGGCGAGCGTAAGCAGACTGGCAAGTGGTTCAGCGACGACACCGCCAAGAAGACAAAGATGTGCATCGACGGCAAGACCTACTATCTGATTGATCCCGTACCTCGCGCATACTGCGCGGCCTACGAAGAGTGCGAGGATGCGGGAGAGGACTGGTTCCGGCCTCTGCCCGGCGGGACAAATGAAGAGCTGGACGGGGAGAAATGGGGCGACGTGAAGCTCGAGTCTATTGGTCGCTCTGTCGCGGAGGCATACCGAATCAACGGCGACAAGAACGGGTTCAAGCAGCCTACAGAGCCACCCCAAGATGGGGATCTAAATGCCTGGTTCGATGGGCTGGGTGTCGAAGCGCCAGGGTTCTGGTCAGATGTTGTCTTCTGCCCGTCAAAGGACTGGGACGACATCATCATGAACCTGTCGGGTAACGGTGTATCAAAGGGTGAGTATCACCCGTGTGCAGTGTGAGTGTGTTGGGTGGTTTGGAGGCTGGTGTTTGGTTTTCTCCCTTCGCATTGGGACCTGCTTATGAAAGCAATGAGGAAATATGACATTAATTGTTGCATGAATGCTGCTCAACCAGTACATTCGTTGTTGAATAAAATAGGGTTTTCTTTAGCAGATTTTATACCAGACTCGTTCACCAGCTTGAAGTGAACTGGGTCCTAGGTGGGCTTCCTGATTGGGAGCCTTGAAAAAGCGGCCGACTGTGGCGTGTGTACATGGCCTTGCTCCTCTTCACGTACTTTCGAATAGATATCGCAGAAAGTACCTAGGTGCGAGAAGGAGGTCTGCCGTATGAGAGACCCCAGCGACGAGAGGGACCCCGACGGCATGCAATGCACAAAGCCAAGAAGGTGTGAACGTTACAAATTTCCAGACCAAGGGTGTTGAAGTTTGTTTCTTTTCGTGTTGAACAAGGCAGCAGACGAACATGGTTGTGGTTCACTCAGCTCAAAGCGCCGAAGGAACTGGTGGTTGCTTCATACGAGGGACGTGGACGATGTCACGTGCTTGCGCGTCAGCATCGCGTTTGTCGCTCGAATCCAGCGCTTTGGAAGGATAACACAGCCGATAGTTGGACAGGTCAATCTACTGATAAGACGTCGCTATGACACATTGCTCCTTTTAAGGCTGCTGGGATGTTCGTAGAAGAGAAGTTGTCAACTGAACAAAAACCGCGGATCATGGATTGCGATCCAATATGTAACCGACTTTCCAGAGCTGATTTTGCCGCCATGCCCTGAATGATGAGCCAATTGAACAGAGTGATTCAGACTGTTGAGATTCCAAACTTCCAGCTTCCAGGATCTTTAATGTTTGTCAGTTCGCCGATGTGCCTATACTATAGCCCGGCCTGCCTTTAATAGCATGGATGCTTGTGGTACAGGGTAGCGATGACGAATCGAGCACGCGTGGCTTTGGTAGCAATACGAGCGCGCCGTTGCTATGCCAACCACGTAAACACCGTCCATCTCCCCGCAACCACCTCGACCCCGGGACCCAGACCCTTGACCATGGCCTCCACTTCCAAGTTTCTAGGAGTACGACGTGGATACAGACGGATCTTGTGTTTCTCTTCTCACGCACGCTCACCGCTTACTGTCTTTTGGTTGACGACAAGCCGCTTGGCCTGGAATTGAAAGACAATTAGTCTCGGTCCATGGTTTGTTGATTCCGTATCGGATGCCCCGGCCGGATGACCAGCACAGAATTAATGTGAGACAATGGACTCGGCCACCAAGCTTTTCGAACAACATCAGAGATCCCGATCGGCGTACTTCTCCTCGCCGGACCCCCACGAAGTGTTTACTGGCCCAGCCCTTCACCACTCCTCCTCACAACACCCACTGCCCTCGATCCCAACCAACGAGCAGGCCGCCATGGCGCCTCTTCAAGAGCTTCAGCGAAATGATCAGGACGTGCGGAAACACCGCTTCGAGCCCCAGCCTCGCAAGTCCTCTGACCGCGGAAGGTCCGAATCCCCCGTCAAGAGCGCCTCGAAATTCGTCTTTCCAGGCACCAAGCGATCCAAGTCGAAGGATCCCAATTCGCCCAAGAAACAAAAGTCGGGCACGAACCTCTCAGACTTACTCATCAAGCCCAAGAGCCTGAGGGGCTTATACAAACTCGCCACTGAGGAGGCCCAGAAGGAGAATGCTTCACCGCAGGAGCCCCAGTCTGCTGGCGTTCTACCCGTGTCCACACCGATCTACGCCCAATTTGCGTCCGATGCTGGCCTCGTACGGGACCGTCAGCGCTCCAGTATTGATGTGAGCAGATCCAGTGCCATGGCACCGCCCGCACGACCTGGCATGAAGCCTCGACCACAGTCCTTCCAGGCCCCCAAGTCGGGCATGCCCCTGTCTGGTAACAGCTCTTCGTCATCATTGGCTCTCAACCCGAAATACTCCGAGGACTCGGCACGGAGGAGCACAAAAGATAAGGCACCCAAGACTCAGCAAAGTCGGGTTCGCGACGTTATCAACTCGTTTACGCACAGACGCAACCAGTCGGAAGCCTCGCCGATCATGACGCCTCAAAGCTCCGAATCTAGTCGTGGCCCAAGGCGGGAGCCAATCCTCGATCCTAAAGATATCGATGTGCACCTCGAAGCAATGCTGGATCGCCGAAATATTCCTGAAAACCAACGGTACAAAATGAGAAACTTGAATAACACAATCAAAATGGAGTTTATCCGTCAAGACTGGGCCGAGATGGCGGCCAAGCGCCCAGGAAGCGCAGATGAGGCTGCGGCTGAAGATGAGCCAGTTGAAGAGAGGGGCCGAAAAGGCAAGGAAGAGAAGGACAAGACGAAACGATCACGGGGTCGAAGCTTTACTTTCTCGCGCGGAAAGAAGGAGCCGAAAGACTCGACAAAATCCAAGCGAGAGACTTCACTTGGGCGACATTTGAGGAGCAGGTCGACGGATAGCGTCGCAAGTGAACGCCCAGGTACTGCGACGTCCACAAACTCCAGTTCGCAAGCCGGCGTGAGCACTTCAGGTGGCAGCTCGCTGCTGAGCAAAATGAAGCTTCATCAAGGACCGGCAGACTACGTTGCTTACCTGCGCAAGGTACAAGAACCTGAAAAGGTGGAGGTGGGCAAGCTGCACAAGCTGAGATTGCTCCTGAGGAACGAAACGGTCAGTTGGATCGAGGAGTTTATCGCAGCTGGTGGTATGAAGGAAATTGTTGGACTTCTGGGCCGGATACTCGACGTTGAATGGCGGTACGCTCTCCTCTGGAATATCTATATCTGCGACAACGAAATGCTGACAAGATTCGCAGTGAGGAACATGAAGATGCTCTACTTCACGAGAATCTCTTGTGCCTGAAAGCTCTCTCTACAACGGCCCGGGGGATGCAGTACCTCGACACGATCCAAGCCTCCCTCTTTCCCAAGCTTCTCGCCATGCTTTTCGACCCCGAAAAGAAGGGTCCATCTGAATTTACGACCCGGAACATCATCACCTCAGTGCTCTTCGCATACATCCAATCCGCTACTGCCGAAGCTGATCGCGCGATGAGAGCCGAGAGAATCGCGCGCTACCTTCGAGACCCAGAGCCCAAAGACGAAGAGCGGCCACTGCCGTTCGTTATGGAAATGCGCCGTAGCAGGCCTTACCGCGTTTGGAACAAAGAGATTGTCAGCGTCACAAAGGAAGTGTTCTGGATCTTCTTGCACAACCTGAACGTCATTGCTCTGCCACCGGCCGCGAGCCAGTTTGATGGCGAAAAGAGTTACATGCAAAAGCACTTCCCGTCCGAACGTCCCCCTGTAGCCGCCGCTCCTTATGTGGGCGGCGTGGAGTGGGATGCGACCAACTACCTCGCCTCTCACCTTGACCTCATGAACGCCATCATCTCGTGCACGCGCACGGCTACGGCCCGCAGCGAGCTGCGCGAGCAGCTGAGGGTCTCGGGTATGGAGAGGGTGATGGGAGGCAGTCTCCGACTGTGCAAGGAGAAGTTCTACGCGTGCGTGCACGACGCGCTGAGGACGTGGGTGGCTGCGGCGTACGAGGATGGCTGGGAGGTGCGCGACGTTCGGTACGGGCCCGCACCAGAGTCGAGGAGTGTTTCGCCGAAGAAGAAGCCTGTAGGAGGGGGGGCCAGGCAGGATGAGGTTGCGGCGCCTAGGATTGAGATGCCCAGGCTGGACTTTGACAAAGGCAAGGCTGACGAGTGGCTGTGAGACCGAGACTTAGACTGGGATCCTAGGCTGGGGTGAGACATTCACAGAAGTTCCAGTGTATGATGGTCTGCAGGATGACTTTTGATGTTAGTTGCGGGTTTTTTCTTTGGTTTTGGTTGCATATGTCTAGGAACGGCTTTTGCATTGGGGGTTTGATTCGACGTTGTAGTTTTGATGAGTGGTACCGCGGGCTGGTCTGTACTGGCCCGTTGATGAATTAATGACCTCACGCTATCAAAGTTTGCTCAATTGGTTGCTCAACTTGTTTGTCCTGGCAGTGTCAGGGTTTTTGACCATGTTGGTATGCGCGTGAGAAGAGATGGTACCCTGAAGCTTTAGTCCGTTTATCAAGAATGCAGCTGCCTGTTTGTGGGTAAAAAATGATAGCAATTGAAGGGTGCACATCGAGCATGAGATGTCGTTGATGATCTTTTGATAATAGAATCTAGGGTGTTGCAGACAGACTGGATGCTTAAGGCTGAGCTCCAAACATAGGACGTGCGTCATGATAGTCCTATCGCGCCGAATTTCTTTTAAGGGTGTCATTTCAGCAAGAAACGGATACAGTAATGCTACGACTGACCAATAGATCCAACGACACAATTTGCAGCAATCATGGACATGAGAAAAAGAAGGAAAAAAAAAAAAAAACACCTCGACTCTGGTGGTGATGCCCGTGTCCAAATCCGATGACGTCGGGCGACTTGATGTGGGGCCACGCAAACGCGCGTTTTGAGCCAATTGCCGCCCTCGGAATTTAAGCTCAACGAACCGTTTTCCTTGCAGACGAGCAAGCCGTCGCGAACGAAAAAGGCTTCCACACTTTTGCGGCTTCTGCATCTCTCTTACATCTCCCTCGCAAACGCCAGAGACCTTCAGCCCGTCCGCGCCATTTGAATTCCCCCTTTCTGCCACCCTCACGGCACCCCCTTCGTCCGGCTCACCTCACCTCCCCGCGAGCGAGGCTCCGGCAATTCGCGACACACTTGGGTGCTGATGATGAGCGCACGAGCCGGCAGCCCCGGTTTCTCGGGCGTTCGATCTGCGACAATCGGTGGCAGCAAGCTCTTCTCACTCGGCGTGCGCCTGGCTGTCGCCTCTGCTGCGCCTTTGGCGGCGCTGGAACATGGAGAGGGTGCGGAGGACTCGGACGCGACGCCGATATGGGTGCTCTGGGTCATCTCCATGTCTCTTGTGCTCATCGGTGGTATCTTTGCCGGTCTTACGATCGCGTAAGTTTGGACGATGAACCCGACTTTAACTCAGAACAGGGCAACTCGCTGACGGCAACGTAGCTTGATGGGACAGGACAGCATCTATCTGCAAGTCATCTCGGGCGACCCTCTCGAACAGCAATACAAGAATGCAGGCCGAGTGCTCAAGCTGCTGCAAAAGGGCAAGCATTGGGTCCTGGTCACGCTTCTGCTGTCAAACGTCATCGTCAACGAATCGCTGCCCGTTGTTCTCGATCGCGTTCTGGGAGGAGGTGTCGCTGCCATTGTCGGCAGCACCGTGCTGATTGGTATGTTGTGAAACCCTGCTTTCTTTGCTTGGATTGTACTAATTTTGCCTCCTTGCAGTCATCTTTGGCGAGATCGTCCCTCAGTCCATCTGCGTTCGATTCGGCCTCCAGATCGGTGCCATCATGTCCAAGCCCGTCCTCCTGCTCATGTACCTCACGGCCCCGATTTCCTGGCCGATCGCGAAGCTTCTCGACTACCTCCTCGGCGAGGACCACGGTGTCACGTACAAACGCTCCGGCCTCAAGACCCTGGTGTCGCTGCACCGCTCTATCGGAGAGGCTGCCCACCAGCTCACCCAGGATGAAGTCACCATCGTTACGTCGGTGCTGGACCTCAAGGAGAAGAAGGTCTCGGCCGTTATGACCCCCATGGACGATGTCTTTACACTGTGCGAAAACCACGTTCTTGACGAGAAGACTATGGATAAGATCCTGAGCTCCGGATATTCGCGTATTCCTATCTACCGCGAGGGCCATCCTACCGACTTTGTGGGCATGCTCCTTGTCAAAACGCTTATCACCTACGACCCGGAGGACAGGATTCCAGTAAAGGATGTGCAGCTCGGTGCTATAGTAGAGACCCGACCGGAGACCTCCTGCTTGGACATTATCAACTTTTTCCAGGAGGGAAAGTCGCATCTGGTCCTCGTATCCGAGTATCCTGGTGAAGATCACGGCGCGCTTGGTGTCGTCACGCTGGAAGATGTCATTGAGGAATTGATCGGAGAGTGGGTCCATCCTTGCCGGACGCATTTCACAGGGTTTTCGTACTAACGCTGTCTGCAGGGAAATTGTAGACGAATCGGACGTCTACGTTGACGTTCACAAAGCCGTGCGCCGACTGCAGCCCGCCCCGCGCGCCAGACGCCTCGAAGCTGTGGCTGTCGCGGCCGCTGCCAAGAAGACGCAATCCGCCGACGGCTCTCCCGCCAACGGCAACTCCAACACCATTCTCGTCAACATTCCCGAAGATCCCTCCGCCATCACCGTCGGCTCCCCTCAGTCGGACACCGGTGTCGATTTTGGCGCTGATCGGGCCCGTACTGCCATCTTCATGAAGCGCAGATCCTCGGACAACCCAGACGGGGCTGCCGAGCCCATCAAGGCAAGCCTGGAGGAGATGAAGCGTCAGCTCCGACTCGGACCCGCCAACAGGGCAGCCAACCCGCTGAGCAACAAAAGAGAGAACGTGTTCAAGATCAAGCAGGCCACCACCGGTTCGGGCGCTACGTCTAACGGGACCGGGAATCAGAGGCCTGGCACCAACAGAGCAGTGACTGTTGGCGGCCCGCCGAGCCGGACGGCGAGTGGGGACGAAAGGACGCCGCTGTTGGGAAGAGACGAGTCGCAAAATGGAGAGAGCAGGTAGGGACTGCTCATGCGATCTTTGTGATGGATTTGGCGCTACTGGATGGACGCGGTGGCGAGGTGCAGGTGCGCAGTAGAGGAGCCTGGGGTGTATTTGTATGTGTAGGACATTTGCTTCTCAATGGCGTTCGCAGCATTTGTCTTATGAGTGAGGGATCATCAGGCTTACTGTTGATACAATGTAAGAAGGTTCCAAGGCGCATGCTACTATACATTTCTGAGAGGCGTGTCTGTACTTTATCATTTGTATTGACATCGCTGTGTGTGGTATGTAGAGCACAACAGAGCAACAGAGCCTGCTGCGTCGTGCTCTGTTGCTCTGATCAGGTAGAATTAAAAGTATTGACAGAACAGCCAGTTTTGTAGGCAACACCTGAACTCTTCTCCTGTGTTGACAGGTGGACCAGCTCTCCTAGCTGCTCGACGGCATTCTACGGAAATGAAACGAAGCGAGTTTGACCTGAAAGAATGGTACACTTGGCTATCTGATCTGCACCCTTTGCCGTTTTTGTTTAACTGTTACGGGCTCGCCGAGTCGAGAAAATCGCGATAGTTTTCACTGGGTCCAGCGCTAATGGCGCATCCCTTGAACGGGGCCGGTATCCGTTTCCCGGAGCTCACGACCCAGTCTTGGTGGACGTGGAGCTGGGAAACTCCGCACGACGCCGGTCAAAGCACGGTCGTACATAGATAAATAAGTTTCTGGGAGCCTAAAAAAACCAGAGGAACCCCGAGTAATCAAGTTGACCGCAACGCGCTCTTTAGCATGACGACTACACACTACAAGTTTGAGGGCTGGCTGGGCCATGACTCCAGCTCGGCTGATGGCAAGATGAAGTGGGGGCCTTTTGAGCCCAAGACGTGGGAGGAAAATGATGTAGATGTCAAGATTACTCACGCCGGTATTTGTTTGACAGACGTTGGCTGTCTACGTGAGGGCTGGGTAAGTGAAACTCTCATGCCTGGCCCTTCAGTACATGGTGTCGTGTACTGACATTTCGCAGGGTGTTCCTGGCGTTGAGACCCTCTATCCGCTATGTGTCGGCCATGAGATTGTCGGCAAAGTAGTCCGCGTCGGGTCTCAAGTCAAACACCTCCAGGTCGGCGATCGCGTTGGTGTTGGGGCACAGAGCGATGCGTGCCTCGAGCGCTTCGGCCCTTGCTCAGACTGTGCCGAGGGCGAGGAGCAGTACTGCCCGAAGATGATTCCCGCGTACAACTCCCGTCACTTTAACGGGGACAAAACCATGGGAGGGTACGCAAACTACCACCGCGTGCCCTCGCACTTTGCCATCAAGATCCCAGAGGGCCTCAAGCCCGAATACGCGGCGCCCATGACCTGCGGCGGCATCACCCTCTACTCGCCGCTCAAGCGCCACGGCTGCGGGCCTGGCAAGACGGTCGGCATCATCGGGGTCGGTGGGCTGGGTCATTTCGGTGTCGTCTTCGCCAAGGCCCTGGGCGCAGACCGCGTGGTCGGCATCTCCCGCCGCGAGGACAAGCGCGCCGAGGCTCTCGAAATGGGCGCCGACGACTACATCGCCACGGCCGACGACCCGTCCTGGGCTGGCGACAATGCCGGGAAATTCGACCTCCTCATCTCGACCGTGCCGTCGCCCAAGATGCCCCTGGCCGAATACCTCGGGCTCCTCAAGAAGGACGGGACCTTCTGCCAGGTCGGCAACTTTAGCATGCAGGAAGGGGCGCTCGCGGTGCACCCTCTGTCTCTGATCCCGAGGAGGGTGAAGATGACAGGGTCGCAGATCGGGACGACAGGGGAGATTCGCGAAATGTTTGAGCTGGCGGCGGAGAAGCAGATCAGGTTCTGGGTCGAGACGAGGCCGATGGCAGAGGCGAACCAGGCGATTGTCGACCAGGAAGCTGGCAAAGCGCGCTACCGATACGTGCTTGTGAATGAGGAGGACTGATGGGATCTGGATCTATTATGTGTAGAGTCAGTTTGCAGAGAAATGAAGCTTGTCCGTGAAAGGGTGAAACGAAACAGTCAGGGGTTCGATGCTGTGTGCATGTGTTGTGAGAGGACGTGGACGCAGTGGCAGGAAAAGGACGATTGCAACAATCAAGAAATCCAGTCAGCCCATAGAGTTTGGCAGTATATATTGCAGCATATCGAATGAAATACTCGAAAAGTCGAATGATGTACAGGATGCGATCGTGGTGATCACGTGCCAGGCGCGTCGCCTGCCGGAACTTCATCTCCCCCCTTCACAACCCAGGATCCAGAAACTTCATGACACGGACATGGTTTACGCCAGACACGCCCGCGCAAAATCGTATTGTGCTTCTCGTACCCTCACATTGATATGGGAATGTCGGTTTTCCCCTGATCCAAGGCCTGCAAGTCCTGGGATCTCGCCATTCAAGCTTTCAGGACAAGCTTCAGCCAAGCTCTCGGCTTCCGTTACCACCCCACTACAGATCCGAGACTCGCAAGCCCAACTCCCCCCACCGAATCGCAATGAGCCTCCCGGCCGTCGAGGAAGCAGAGACGCCCACGACGGCTCCTACGCCGCCTAGGAGCTCGTACGCAGCCGTCTCGTCGGAAACGGCAGGCGATAACGCACAGATGACCGGCGCCGCGACGGGCATAGAGAGGCAGCACCAGCGTCCCACGCTCGACACGACATCGATCCCCATTGCGTCGCCAAGGCCACGAGCGCGAAGCGATGCCCAGCTCCCCTCCCCGAGGTTCTCGCCCATCCAGCGCCGTCCGACGCGTGTACAGACCTTCAAGACGGTCGAGCAGTACGATGAGTTTGACCGCACGACGACTGCGCGCCCAGGGTTGGAGCCTGGTGCCGAGCCTGGCTACGACCCGCGACTGCCGGATGGAGGGCACGCAGCTGTGAGCCAGGAGTGCGAGATCACGGTCGTTGATTTCTCCAAGAACCGGATGCAGAAGAAGCATTTCGACAACGAGTCCTTTATCGAGTTTATCGATGCGCCGAGAGATCCGTGGGCAAAGTGCCGCTGGATCAACGTGAACGGGCTGAGCTGGGACGTTGTCAAGGCCATTGGGGAGGCCAAAGGTCTGCACCAGCTGGCGTTGGAGGATCTGATGAACACGAGGAACCGTACAAAGGTGGACTGGTACCCGGGCCACATGTTTATGATCTTCGTATGTGTCTCTTCCAAGTCTTCTCGTCCACGACTCTACTTTACTCACCACAACGATAGACATTGCAGAAACTGGTCCATTTGGTACCTGACGATGATGATAGCTCCGACTCGGAGAGCACATACTCGAGGAGGTCTCTGAGTGCGCTCAAAAACAATTTCCAAAACATGTGGAGGAGCAAGTGGGAGGACCGCGATCAAGAAAAAAAGGCCGCCGAGACGCAAAATGGCATCGGGATCAAACCACCACCCTACCACGTCGCCATGGCCGAGACGTCCATGATGCGCTCGCTCCAGCGCTTCCATTCCTCCAGCAACGAGGCCCGCACCGAGTACATGGAGCTGCACTCGTCCCTCGCCCCCCACAAGATGGCCGTCTCTGCGGAGCAGGTCTCTGTCTTCCTCACCTCCGACAACACCGTCATCTCCTTTTTCGAAGTATCAGCCGCCGACGTCGAGCGCCCCATCGTCACCCGCCTCGACACAGCCGGCACCATCCTCCGCGAATCCTACGACGGCTCGCTTCTCGTCCAGGCCATCCTGGACGCCATTATCGATCTCGCTATGCCCCTTACCGCCGTGTACACCGACGTCATCGGCAACCTCGAGCTCGACGCCCTCGTCTCTCCCGACATTTCTCAGTCGCGCAGCCTCTACATTTGCATCTCCGAGATCAACAAGATGCTATCCTACCTCCACCCCATCGACAACATCGTCAGCGTCTTTCGCGACCACGGCTCCACGCACTCGCAGGCCATGGCCATCTCGCAGCTCGAGGATGTCAACGCTGGTGTGGTGGTGACGCCCATGACGGTCACGTACCTGGGCGACGTGCTCGATCACTGTGTCATCATCACGGAGAACCTGACGCAGCTCAAGAGGAGTTCGGAGAATCTCATTGATCTGATCTTTAACACGATGAGTGCGCATCAGAATGAGTCGATGAAGCAGCTGACGATTGTGACGATCATTTTCTTGCCTTTGACCTTTATCACGGGGTTCTTTGGTATGAACTTTGACGTGGAAAAGTTTCCCGAGATTCATAACGGGATTTGGTACTTGTAGGTCACCCCCCTCCCTTTTCATCTCAAGCCTTTTTCTTCGGAAATGCAATCGGCTGACCGCAACAGTTGGGCGTGCGCGACTCCCACCATCTTTGTCACGATCCTGGTGCTGGGTAGGGACATGATCATCGGATGGCTGATGACGATGATTGAGAGGAGGCATATCGGAACGCTGCGAAAGAGAAGAAAGAAGAAGAGAAGGAAGAGTATTGAGTGACGATAACTTTGTCAATTTCTTGCGAGTTTTATGATGACCAAAGCAATAGCGTTGTTGTTCAAACATGGCTTCCAGATGACACATGTTCCCTGATCAGCTTCTCCGAAACTATTCTCTCCCTCACGGGTTCCAGAAGCTGCCTTTGACTATTCCCAATATGTCTCGACTCGCTGAGTCAAGCTTTAGTGATTCATGATCACATCCGTTTTGTTTGCCGGATCCCAATCCCAGCACCCGTCACGCGTCGCACCATCTCGCCAAGCGTGGATCCTTCGTGGCTCCTACGTTTTGTTCGGGGCCGAACTTTCTTCAAGACCTCCGGAATGCAGGACCATGGTTGTTTGCGGACAAGGTGACTTGGCCAAGATGCCTTGATCATTCTATGCGATCATCTGCGAGTCAGGGGCCAAGACTTTTGGGGCGAGAGGGTGGGTGCAACTCATTTCACTGAGTCTGCTTCCTGCCTCTTTCGATCCTGAATACGACGCAACCTCAAAGGGGAATATGTCCGTGTGTAATTGCGTGAGTAAGGGATATCGACTGCAATGCGACATTGATATTTGATGACGGGTCTTCCTCCATTCTCTCGGGGGTCTTGACTCTTTAAGCTCAGAGGACCAACTTTCTTTCACAGTCCTATCTCGTCCCTCGTGATCTTACCCTCCCCATCACATCAACAGCATCATGAGAGCCACTCCCATCTGCGGCGTCGCCGTCGTCGTCTGTCTAGCCAGCAGAGCCTTCGCCGCCCGTCCATTCCTCAACGAACCCGACACGGGCATCGACGAGGCCCTCAGAGACCTGCCGGACGGCGAGCTGCCGGATCTCGACGCCATGGTTGCCCTCCCTGACTTTGACTGGGCCGCGCGCCACTACCTCCCCGTGGAGAACTACACCTACTACCGCAACGGCGCCGGCGGTGAGTGGTCCTACCAGGCCAACCTCGAGGTTTTCAAGCAGTACCATTTCCGCCCCCGCGTCATGGTCGACATTGCCGATATCGAGAGCTCCCTCCCGACGACGATGCTGGGCCACAAGTTCTCGGCGCCTTTCTATATCAGCCCATGCGCGCGAGCTGAGAGGGGACATCCCGATGCGGAGGTGAACCTCGTAAAGGGTGCTGCCGAGGGCGATATTCTATACGTGGTAAGTTAGAACTTCTCGCAAGGGAACTTTGTGTAGAGCTCTCGAGCTGACTGGAATGCGACTATGCTGTTAGCCGTCGCTATACTCCGCAAAGTCGATGGAGGAGATCTACAAAGCTAGAAAGGAAGGACAGATGCTGTGGCAGCAGGTATGTGCTCCTTGAGTCATGAATGACTGAGAGTCATTGGCATTGATTCCAAAACCGGGTATACCTCACCAACAACGACACATCCAACGCCGAGGTGCTAGCCCGAGCGGAGAAAAACGGCGCCGGAGCTATCGTGTTCACCGTGGACTCGGCTGCTGGTAGCATCAGGCAGCGAGCCGAACGTTTCGGTGTCGGTTCTGCGTATGTTTAGATAAACCCAGGCCCTAAGATCGCTCAACTGACAAAGCACAGAAACACCGAATACCAGTCCTTCACTGTAGGCTTGCCGTTCACATTATCTCTGCATGAGTACACTATGAGTCTTTATCCATGTTAACAACCATCTAGTGGGATCTCTACCGCAGGCTCACCAACATGACCAAACTCCCCATCGTCCTCAAGGGAATCTCCAACTACGAAGACGCCATCCTCGCTGTCGAACACGGCGCGCCGGCCATCATTCTCTCCAACCACGGCGGCCGCCAGCTCGACACCACCCAGACCAGCCTGGAAACCGCCCTCGAGATCCACAATGAGGCCCCCGAGGTCTTTCGCCAGATCGAGGTCTATGCGGACGGCGGCGTGCGGTACGGTAGCGACGTGCTCAAACTGCTCGCTCTAGGCGTCCGCTCGGTCGGGCTCGGCCGGCCGTTCATGTACGCTAATGTTTTTGGTGTCGATGGCGTTAAGAAGGTGGTGGAGATTATGAAGCGAGAAATTGCGGTCGACGCGGGGAATTTGGGGTTGAACGATCTCAAGGAGATTACCGCCAGATCTGTGAGTTTTCATTCTCTATTTTCTTTTTAATGTCAATGAGGATCATGGTAATGAAGAAGTAAACTCGAGAAGTTTGATGTACTGACTATGTGATTTAGGTCAAGTGGACTTCGCGCGGGTACAGCGGATGATCTCTTTGGGGTACTTATTATAGATTGAACAGCCGCTTGAGAATATTGAAAGAATGTGCGAATGGCATCGCGTTACTGTATCTTGATCCATGACAGTTCGGCGCAGAGAGTGCTTCCATTCTCTTTCCTCACCTGGTAAGCATCCAGCACATGCATGCTTGGGTTGCTTTGCCTTACTGAGGAATGCTTGGATACGTAAGCCGTTTAGATCCATTTTTGCTCAATGCCGACGGGCTGAAATCTGAACATGGTGAAGTGACAAATACGAAACCCCATTACGGGTCGAAGATTTCACACTGCATGACGATATCGCGTTCGTCCATGGTCATGCGACAGCAGCAGAATACGCAGCGCAAACGTGGTAATAGTGAGTTTCACAAAACAATGGAAATAAAAAGACAAAGAGGCGCCTCATTTGAAATTCAGAGCTTTCAATATTTTCAACTCTTTTCACAGTGTACAGAGACGTGTAGTGATCATACTCCTGATTCACTGTTTGATTCCTCCAGGGCTTACATCGCCCTGCTAGGTGTTGCATCTTGACACCAATTCCTCACCATATGGTAAGAAGACATTTTCACCCCGAAAATCAAGGCATCATTTTTGTTGGCGCGTCCCATAAGAGCATGGAATTCTTTCTGGCATCATCGATCAAAACGGCTCTCTGCACTTACATGTATCCTCGGACAATGGAGGGTTAGGGTTGATCTCGAGCAGGCAACAAAGCTCCACCGTGAATCTTGACCTTTCAACAATCATGCCATTCAGCTGCACATAAAGTCAACCACTTCCTAATGTGACGCGTTTGTTTCTTTCCTGTACTTTTGTTTTCTTTGCCTTTTCTAAGCGCGCTTTATCGTTGATACCTTGATGCGCGATGGAACCATCCGATTCGATCCCTCAGAGCGAGGCTGCCCGTCATGAAGATGAGATTCAGTACGGCCACGTCGGCATGACCAAAGCAGAGCTTGAGAATGAGTAGGCACTTTCCGCTCTTATAGTTTTCCCCTTGAATCTTATACTCACGATTCGAAAGATTCCCAAATCGTCCCAAGAATCACTCTAAAACCCTTGCCTTTGCCGACCTCTTCCAAGACCTCTTCAACCCTCTCAACGAGAATAAAAAACAGCCCACCGGCCCTCCCGCGCGCAAACGCGGCCCCAACGGCCCCGGCTCCAGACTCTCCCCGCAAGAACAGCGTAGACACATTATCACCCGCTTCATCGCCCGCTGGCGCAAGGAAGTCGGTCCGGATTTCTACCCTGCCCTGCGGCTGATCCTGCCCGACAAGGATCGCGATCGCGGGGTGTACGGGCTGAAGGAGAGCGCTATCGGAAAGATCCTGGTGAAAGTGATCAAGATCGACAAGAACTCGGAGGATGGGTACGGGTTGCTGCACTGGAAGCTGCCGGGCGCGAGCGGCGGGTCGGCGAGGACCGGGGGCGCGGCCGGGGATTTCGCGAGGAGGTGCTTTGAGGTTGTGGAGAAGAGGCCAATGAGGATGGAACCTGGCGACATGACGGTGGCCGAGGTGAACGAGCAGCTCGACAAGCTGGCGCTGGCGAGCTCGGAAGCGGAGAATCTGCGGGTGTTTGAGGTCTTTTACAATCGCATGAACGCCGAGGAGATGATGTGGTTGATCCGTATCGTTCTCAAGCAGATGAAGGTGGGCGCCACGGAAAGGACGCTGCTGGATCTGTGGCATCCGGACGGAGAGGCGCTCTTCAACGTCTCGAGCAGTCTGAGGAGAGTGTGCTGGGAGCTGTGGGATCCAGAGATTCGTCTGGAAAGTGACGATACAAGGATCGCCCTGATGCAGTGCTTTCAACCGCAGCTTGCGCAATTTCAAATGCCAGCGAGCTTCCAGAGGATGGTAGATCTGCTACGGCCTACGGAGGAGGATGCGGAGTATTGGATTGAGGAGAAGCTTGACGGTGAGAGAATGCAGATGCACATGATTGAGGACGCGTCACATCCTGGGGGCAAAAGGTTCAAGTTCTGGTCCAGGAAGGCAAAGGATTACACCTACCTCTACGGCGATGGATTTCTGGATGAGCAATCAGCCCTTACTCGCCATCTCAAGAACGCGTTTGCCGATGGAGTGCGTAATCTGATACTGGACGGAGAGATGATCACTTGGGACATGGGCGTTGACAAGATTGTTCCTTTTGGCACTCTCAAGACGGCTGCCCTTGCAGAGAAAGAGAACCGGTCCACCTCTGAAGCCGCTTCAGGGCATCGGCCTCTCTTTCGCGTGTTTGACATCTTACTCCTCAACGACAAGCAGCTCACGCAATACACCCTCCACGACCGGCACAACGCGCTGGAAAAGGCTGTCAAGCCCGTTCATCGCCGCCTCGAGATCCACCAGCCAGTAAAGGCCACTTCTGCTGATGCTATCGAGCCTATGCTGAGAGAAGTCGTGGCCAATGCTTCGGAGGGGCTGGTCCTCAAGAATCCTCGGTCGAGTTACCGCCTCAACAGCCGCAACGACGACTGGCTCAAGGTCAAACCGGAGTACATGTCGGAATTTGGCGAGTCTCTCGATTGCCTCATCATTGGGGCCTACTACGGCTCCGGGCGACGCGGAGGGTCTCTCTCGAGCTTTCTGTGCGGCCTGCGCGCGACACCGAATCACATACAAGCGGGCGCGAACCCGGAAAAGTGCTTCAGCTTCTTCAAAGTCGGGGGCGGGTTCCGTGCAGAGGACTACGCGGAGATCAGGCACCGCACAGAGGGCAAGTGGATAGAGTGGGACAAAAACAACCCGCCAACCGAGTACATCGAGCTCGGCGGCGGCGAAGCCCGGCAGTATGAACGTCCCGACGTGTGGATACGTCCCAAGGACTCGATTGTCATCTCGGCGAAAGCGGCGAGTGTAGGGCCGTCCGAACAGTTCGCCAAAGGGATCACGCTGCGCTTCCCGCGGTTCCGACGCCTGCGACTGGATCGCAGTTGGGACAGCGCTCTGTCACTGGAAGAGTTTATGGAGCTCAAAAAGAGGGTTGAGGAGGAGGCAAAGGATAAAAAGATGACTGTAGAGAGCCGCAGAAAGAGGGCGACAAAGAGGACGAAGCGAGAGCTCGTGATTGCTGGCGAGGGAACATCGGCAGCTGCCATCGGAGGGGATGCTAAGCCAGAATTTAAGGCTCCCGTAAACAAGATCTTTGAGGGATTTGAGTTTTGCGTGCTCTCAGACTCCATGAAGCCTTACAAGAGGACAAAAGCCGAGTTGGAAAGTTTGATCAAGGACCACGGCGGGACGATCTCGCAGCGCGCCGCGCCCGACACCAACATGATCCTTATTGCCGATAAACGAGTTGTCAAAGTCGCCAGTCTCATCAAAGGCGGCGATGCAAACTTGATCCGCCCACGATGGATTCGTGACTGCGTCATACAGGAGCAGAGGACGCACGAGGGTGAGGTGTTGCCGTTTGAGGAGCTGCATCTGTTCCACGCTTCTTCGGAGGCGATGGTGGCAGCGGCACGGGGGAACACGGACGGGTATGGCGATCCGTTTGCGCGAGACGTGGAGGTGGATGAGTTGAGGGAGATTATGGCTGGGATGCCGAAGACTGAGGGCACTAAATTTGATAAGGATGCGTTTCTGGAGGAGCTGGAGACGCACGGAAGGGGGCTAGGTCAGCTGAGAGGTGATGTATTTCGGAGGTGCGTTGTGTATCTGCAAGCAGTCGGTCAGGATGGAGAGAAGAATGCTGCCAGGCTGAAGAGGTACATTGCGTTCTGTGGTGGGACATGTGTCGATGATATCACTGACGGAGGTTTGACCCATGCGGTGGTTGTGGGAGAGAACGCCATGGACACGAGCGAGGCAGCGGCCGCCTTACGACGCGAGCTATCCACTCGAACTTCACAACCCCGAATCGTGTCCGGAGATTGGGTACAGGACTGCTGGACAGAAGGGACACTGTTGGATGAAGAGCAATTTGTAGTGCATTAGGATACCCGCCAAAAAGAATACTTATTTCCCTATCGTCAGGAACAAACGATCACCCACGTCTCCCAGTCCAGGCTTCAACATCCCCTCCTTTGTCAGCTCGCTATCCACTCCGGCCACCCAAATCTCCGTGCTCTCGGGCCACTCCTCTGCGACCTTCCTGAGACCCTCGTCTGATGCCACGACGGCCAGTATCAGGACCTGCTTTGCACCCCATTCCCTGAGCGTCGAGATTGCGGCGGCGCTGGTCCCTCCAGTGGCGATCACGGGGTCTACGACGATGGCGAGGCCCGTTGCGGGGTCAGACTCGGAAGCAGGCACGTGGTTCGGGAGATTATTGTAGTACTCCACGGGGTCGAGGGTGGTTTCTTCACGGTACATGCCGAGATGGTGAACAGGTACGGGGAAAGGGAGCATGGTTTGGACGGCTATAACCATATCAGCTTGTTTACTGATCAATCTGAAATGAAGCAAAGTTACCTTCGACCATGCCGAGACCAGAGCGGAGGATAGGCACGATGCAGATGCTGGAGGGTGAGGTTGTTAAGGTGGTGTAGTCAAACCCTATGGGTGTGGTATCCTAGCATCTGTCAGAACAAAAGGGAGGCCACTCATGAACGTAAGCAAAAACAATCACCTTGGGACCCTCTGTTGATATCAATGACGTTGCGAGGGCTTCACTTGATAATATGAGCGCAATCTCATGAATCAGAGTCTTGACATCTCTCGCATCGGTATTCTTGGAACGCAGCTGGCTCAGTTTGGCCATGAGGGAGGGGTGTTTGGACACATGAACATTGGATGGAAGGGATGACATTTTGCGTGCGTATAATGTTATTCAGAAATGCAGGATCTTGATATAGACGATTCAGAATTTTTCATGAGTGAAGAAATCTTGTTGAGAGTGAGATACAAAGCTGCAAAGTAGGTGAGGAGAGACGAGATAAGAGGCACGAGGTCGGGCAGCACGAGGAGGGTGGGGTGCTGTGGTTCCCAATACGGTTTAGCATAGATTCTAACCCAGACCCGCAGACCCAGCGTCTTCCGGGGTTGTTATCGATAAGACCTCCTTCGAAGCCTCGCCTTCCAGAAATTTTGCGACAGGCCCCTCCATCCCGTCCAGACACCCCACCTTACGGCGAAGAGCATCCAGGGACACCTTCACGAGACGAGCGATTGCTAGTAACAAACATGGCTTCAGAAGAGACAAAGCCGCTGCCCTCAGCAGGTAAGTCGGAACGTCATGTTGTCTTTTGAGCCGAGTTGGAGACATATCGATGCTAACAAGCTCAGCCATTCGCCAAAACAACTTTGAACAAGGCGTTGCCTTCGCCCTCCATCTCTGGCCAGCCCTCACCCTCTCAGTCCAGAATAGCTGGGGCGGCCCCGACTCCTCCGACAAACGCGACTGGTTCGTTGGTGCCGTTGTCGACCTCTGGCCAGAATTCTCGGACGTTACCCCCGCGAAACCCACACAGACCGACGCTTCCGAGCCCGATATCCTGGACGTCGAGACCTTTATCCTGCAGATCATGGTGGACGAGTTCGAGGTCAACGTCGACGACGACTCTGGCGCCGAAGTGGCCAAGCAGATCATCACGTGCCGAGCACAGTGCGCCGCGGGCGTGTGGGATGAGTTTGAGAAGCTGAGGGAGAGGTTCAACAATCGGGGCCAGAAGAAGGTGGACGGTGCGCTCTTCAAGAAGATCGAGGAGGACGACCAGGACACAGACTGGGACAGCGATGATGAGGTGAGCGGGGAGGAGGGTGATGATGTGGAGATGGGGGATGCACCTGCGCCGGTAGTAAAGGAGAAGAAGGAGCCCGAGGTGGATGAGGATGGTTTCACAAAAGTGACGAGGAAGAGGTGATTTCAGTTTGGTTGTTCACACGTGCGGACCCGGAGCCTGAGCCGGAGGGTTGGGATGGATTCATGATACCCAGGCGGCGAAGAAGCATACTCGGGATATATCGAAGAGCAGATGAAAGCAAGCACAGTCCAACAAAACTCCAACTCCGATATCACATCATTCAATGAACCTTCAAGGAAGATGTGTATTTACTCCCAGTCATCATCGCTATCATCATCTTTCTTGGAGTCCAACGGGCTGTTCGGCGCCTGGCTCGTCTTGCCTGACGCAGCGCCCACGACGTCGTAGCTCGCTTCGCTGTCTGCCTGTGACTTTTCGTCATGAGATTTGCGGGCCTCCGCCGGCTTCAACTTGTCGTCCGCCGGTGCTTGCTTGGGTTGGAGAGTAGTAGAGGAGTTGCCAGAGGCCGGCTTGGCGCCGACCGTTGTCTTGTCATCGGTTTCGTCGTCGCTGTCGTCGTCGTCCCAGCCGACCGAATCGTCATCCTCGGCGGCAGCTATTTCAAATTAGTCTGAAATCCATGTGTAACAGGTGTTTAAGCGAGCTCACCCTTCAAAAGATCACGTCGCCTGGCTTCCGCCGTCTCAATGCTGTGCCTCAAGAAGTAATACCGCTTCCAGAAATCCGCGTACGGGATCTGATCCGGTACCAGCTTCTCCATCGTTGTCCGTAGCTCCTCATATTTCTTCAGATCAGCGCTGATGTCGTCCGTCTTCTTCTCCACATCAAAGTCCTTTGTCCACTGCGCGTACTCTGCCGCGTCGGGGTCCTTACTGAAGCTCTCGGGCGACGTGTGGATAACGTGCAGCTGTGCGTCGTACCGTGACCGATGAACCACCCTCTTGCCCTGGGCATCCTTGCTCTCAAACAACACAGTGTTTTCGCCCTGGTCGTTTCCTTCCGGTGGCGCAATTGTGATGGCATCTTTCAGGAAATCGCGGACGTTGCTGCCAAACTTGAGCAGAGCTTCGTCAGCGGCATCCTCGGCCTTTTGCAGGTCCTTCAACCTCTTTGCGGCTTCGACCTTGATGCGCGACAGCATATCATTCGTTTGCGTTGCCGCGCCATCCCCGTCGCTGGAAGCACCAGCCCCAGGAACAGCCGCTCTCGGCGTCGCCTGGCTGTCCTCCCCCTCCTTGGCCTCCTGTGCAGATACCGTGTTTAGGCTGAGGTTGCGCGTGTGACTGACAAGCGACTGTCGAATCTCGCTGAAACCCTTCGTCGCATCTTGGCCGACTTCGGCGAGCTCTTTGGAAGCAACAGAGTACACCGACTCTCCCTGCAAAAACGAAATCAATCAGTCACACGACAACTTAGAATAGAGTCACTCTTCTCACCTGCTTTCTGACCGTTCCGAGAAAGCCGCCAATTTTTGCGCCCCACGGACTGGCAGAGAAGGCTTTGTAGGTCTCGGTGATATCTTCTGTCAAGGTGGTCGCGGGTTGCGCTGGCTTTGAAGGGTCTTGCTCTTTGGGTTTTGAGTCCTGGTCTCTGACGTAAGAGTCTTCGATATGGTTGAAGGCGAGATCCATGACGCTGATCAAAATCAAATGCGTTCGCTTAGATACAGGATCGACTAGAATCAAGTGAGTGTCGCGAGGGCGCAGGTTGTTCGTTACGCTGAAGTGATTGACGGGTGGGGAGAGGACCCCTGGTGAAGCTCGTGATGCGATCGTGGGGTCTTGGCTTGTCCAAACCCTAACCCTCCGCCAATCATTCAGGTGTGACGATACCTCTAGAGTCAAACAGCTGTACTGTTCCATTCTCCCCTCTTCTGCCGCGGCTTCAACCTCCATCAACCCATCTTACTCTGTACTTTGCTTCTTCATCCCCTGGTTTCATACGACAATGCACACGATGCCTTCCAAAACAACGGTCAGAGCTACGACGTCAAGTCCTCTGGCGTCAACTCTCAGGTGAGTAGCTCCCTACAAGGCCTTGGCATCCTCGGATAATCTGCCCTGCGCTTACGTTTGTACAAGGGCAATCGCTATGATGCCCGCGACTACGGGTACGGCCCTGAGGTCGTCAACTCGAACAGCTACCACTATTCCAATGCGTATGTAACTTCAGGTTACGCCTTCGTCTTGTCGATGAGCTGATGACACCGCTCATTGTGCTTCACTTGCTGATGGCATTACCAGTGATGGATAGTACTACTACAGTAACCCCAACGGATCCCGATACCACAATGACGGCCACGGGAATAGTACTTGCACAGCTCCCAACGGCTGGCAGGTCAAGAAAAGCAGTTGATGGCGCAGCATATGGTACAACAGCGCTCCAAGTTTACCTTATCGCCCCTGTGTCCCGAATCTGGCCTCCAAGCCCAGTCACCAAGCAAATTGATTACGATCATGCTACGTCTTTTGAGGAGAGCTCCAGTGAGTGCTAGTGCAACTTGAGACGCCTCTTCTCTACACTGTGCAAACATAGTTTGTGCTAATAGCTGGTTAAATGTTTGCTTTTCTTCAACAATGGCTTCGTGGCCCAATGGCAAGGCGCTAGACTACGAATCTAGAGATTGCGAGTTCGATCCTCGTCGAAGTCAAACTTTTGGTACTTTCTCAATGTCAAGATCGTGCGCAGAATGTTTGTCATTTTTTTTGGTCTCATAAGAAAAGTGGCAATCGTTTCCCTTCCCTTTTCATCCTGTGACGGATTCGGCCAGATATGTAGTCGAGTATGCAGGAACAGGACCGTATGGTAGATCGCCCCGCATCGTTCGGGGGCGGAAGTACCATCTGGCTTCAGCCGTTTCCAGTTCAAACTGTCACATGACCCAAGATCTCGATCCGTGTTAATATGCTCATTCAGCTAGTCTGCAAGTAATTCACGTCGTCGACGCGCGGACACTGTTGACGCAATCCGTAGTCCGTCAAGTCCCGTAGGCCGCTGTGGCCCCCCAAGTCAGCCGTACAAAGAGGGACCGAAGCTCTCGACCTGCGTACGTAGCTAGCCTAGAGCCAAGCATCGTGGTTCTACCAGGTGGAAAACAAGCTCACGCTTTGTCCCGGCAGCGCTCCAATCAAGCATGGTGTGCAGGGAGGCCTGGCGGGCTGTGGCTCAGTGGGGCTCGAGCTACTGTCTCTACATAGTATGTACGTTGCGCCTGTGACCAATATATGATGCTTCGGCAAGACTTGGCCATGGTTTCGAAGGTCGCTGACGTGAAGGGGTCCTCGTGTTCCTGATTCCAAGACTCACGCTTATCGTGACGCCATGAGATGAGGCTCGTGGATCCGGGTCGATCATTAGACTGCGGCTGATCACCAACAAACGTAAAGTGTGCAATATTGCGTGGGGTTGGCGGTTTGGCGGGGCCAGTAATGACGTAACTTTGGTCCAGGCCCGAGTGCGTGACTGATGCTGCGTCAAAGAGTGAATAGGTGACGTCATGCCACGATCGACGGCGATCGGAAAGTCGCCTTTGATAGTGAGATCTCCTGTTTGAGGTACAGTAAAGCTGAAGACCGTAACATTGATTACGCACGGCTCGAGATGGACTTTTGAACGGTCCGCACCGCGGGTAGGCGCCAGCTACTGATGGCATTTGCGCTATCCTCGGTCATCTGATGCTCGCATTCACCCCTTCACGGTCCTCAGCCGAATACAAAAACCCACGAAGCTCCCTCGCTCCTCCTCCTCCCCCTCTTCTGTCATCATCAACCAACACACTACAACTTTTCTCAAACCACAACCACCAAACCACCACACAACTCATTCACAATGGAGTCCGCTAAGCAGGCCGTCAACTACGTCTCCGAGACTGTTCAGGGTGCCATCTCTGGTGCTTCCAAGGAGACCAACAAGGTATGCATCTCTCTCTCCAGCTCATGTCTACACCACAGTCTAACTCTCTTTTGTAGGAGGTTGCCAAGGACAGCAACGCCTCCATCGGCACCCGCGCCACTGCCGCCAAGGACGCCCTGAGCGACAAGGCTGAGGAGACCGGCCACGACAACAAGGCTGAGGCTCACAAGAACCTTGCCAAGAACTAAAGAACCTTGCCAAGAACTAAACGCGGTCATCGCAAGTCTTCACGATATCAACGGAATACCCCCAATGGCGTTATGAGGAAGCAATAAGCGTAATGGATGGATGACCACCTATTTCACGAGTTGTACAAATAAACAAAGTATTTCATCATTTTCAAATTCACGCATGTGACAAGTAGGTATGTTCTTGTGAATGTCACTCCGTGACTCTGGCCGGACGCAAGTTGCGCTCAACCGACATTGGTTTGGTCAGTCACAACATACACCTAATAGACCCCTCCCTAGGAGCGATGTCCAGGAATTATCTTTTGGCCTTCCTACCCTACACCAAAACTTCCGCCTTCGTGACTTCAAAATCACTTGTACTAGCCAATTTTGGTATCTTGCTGCAAAACATATCATGAGTAGAGTAAGGTGATCAAAAATTAGCGCTAATGGGATAAGACCAATACATTCTTTTGCTTGAGGGATTGGCTATGATGATGTTTGCATAAGTGTGATAGACAGCTTATGGCATGAGCGAACGAGTACTACAGTCATCAGATCTGGCGTCTCTCTCAAGATTGCTCCTCTCTGTTGAATATCCCGGGAACTGAGACACCGAAACAAAACCATGTGAACGGCTGATTGGGTTGAAAGATTGTGATTATCTCATGTGTTGATTCGTGGCATCGAGCCAAAGCTACTCATTCACAAGTTGCACAGTATTGACAGTACGTTATCACACAGTGAGGGACAGTCACCGTCCCACCACCATCACAGCGTTGCCAGCCATTCCGTGACTGGTAAAATGTGCACGCATATTGTTGTGCTTGCGCCCTCAGAATACGTCAATTGCATTTCTTCCTTTTCGAATACCACCGTCTTTTGAGCTCTCCTCTTGCCTTTTGGGGCGTCGTATTGCTGGCATATTCGCGGCACCAGGCTCCCAGCACTCGACCAACCACCCCGCCTCGACTTTGGGCCTCCTCCGTGTGCCGGTGCATTCTATCAACGCTCACCCTCTTGTTCGCGTGACCACCTGCTAGTGAGACAGAGGGTGCAACGCTGTTCGACCCCCCGGCAAATGCGATGGACGACAGTACGCGGCCTGATGCGCAGTCGCCTGGTGAGCCTGAAGGACAGTCGGTAGACAAACCAGCTCCCTCCCTTGTGGCCGAGACAAGCTCCGAGCCTGTCGCTCCGTCAAATCAGGGACCGATAGACGACACAAAAAGCACCCTCGGAGCTGAGTATCAATCATCGAAAGAAGATGCTGGGCTTTTGGGCACCGAAGGTCGAGAGTCAGCTCAACCACCAGGAGTCGCACCCGTAGAGGTATCGCGGGGCGCCACTGGAAACCCTACTGGTAGTGCCGACAATCGTGTTTCTGAACCAAACATCGGCTCGACCCTAGCTCCTCGGTTTGCTGCACCATCATCATATCTTCGACCCAAGACAACGCAACGAAGCGCTGCTCCCGACCCGGCCATGGTGCCAACACCTGCGCCTGGACCTTTCGACAAGGAGCAGCTCCAGGGACTGGTGAGTGCCCTTCTTTTTTCCGGGGTGGCTGCACGCGGGCGCGGACGCTGGCTCAGGACCCTGGAGACCCCGCGTCGCGCGTGAACAGATGAGATTGCTAACTACGGCGTCATAGAGGGCGATTCGCGATTTCCTCAAAGTTCGAACGAGCTATGATGTGTTGCCCCTCAGTTTCCGATTGATCGTCCTCGACACGTCGCTGCTCATTAAGAAGAGCCTGAACATCCTGATCCAAAACTGTACGTCATCGTGGTGAGCGTTGCGATACCGCATGATGCTGACAGTGATCGCACGTAGCTATCGTCTCTGCACCATTATGGGACTCCGGCGTGGGCAAGTTTGCGGGGATCCTGACAAGCACCGACTACCTCAACCTCATCCAGTACTACTGCCAGTTCCCAGACGAGATGGGCGAGCTCGAGCAATTCCGGCTTAGCAATCTTAGGAGCAAGTTCCCCATGTACCCTGCAACAGGCCTCCACTGACGATATCGACTGTGCAGCTATTGAAAAGCGAATCGGGGCAGAACCCATCGAGACTCTCTCCGTCCATCCGTCACAACCGCTCTACGAGGCATGTCGACGAATGCTTAGAACCCGCGCGCGTCGAATTCCGCTTGTCGACGTCGACGGGGAGACGGGACAAGACATGATCGTGTCCGTCATTACACAGTACCGTATTCTCAAATTCATCGCTGTCAACAACGAGCACAATACCGTCCTTCTCAAGAAGAGCGTTCGCGAGCTCAAACTCGGCACGTACAACGACCTCTCGACAATCTCGATGACGGACACTGTCATTGATGCAGTACGCATGATGGTCAGCAAGAACATCAGCTGCGTTCCGATCCTTGATAAGAGCGGCAAGCTTCTGAATGTGTTTGAGGCGGTGGACATTATCCCGTGCATCAAGGATGGTGCGTACGAAGAGCTGGACGATACCGTTGGGGATGCACTGTGCAAGAGATCAGACGACAGCCCTGGAATCTATACCTGCAGTGAGGATGACCGGCTGGAGAGTATCTTTGATACGATCCGAAAGAGCCGGGTGCACCGGCTCATTGTTGTGGACGACGACAACAGGCTGAAGGGTGTCATTTCGCTGTCGGACATCCTCAAGTACGTGCTTCTTTACGGAGAGGATGATGCGGAAATGTGGCGTTGAACGAGGTGGGCGGCATTTCACGTTTATGAGGCAGGGCACGGCGATACGAAGGCGTACAGGATGAAAAATTGGAAGGGGTCTTTATTCGGACTCTTGGTATAGACTTATGATTTCATGCATAAAGGGTATCTCTTGCCTTTCACCAGTTTTGACTAGGATCGGTTCGCGCCTGGCCAAGATTGTAAGATCTCAAGCCGGATCACCTGCGATTTTTTCTTCGTACTGGACGGACAAAATCACCTTCGACAGCGCTTGGCACGCATGATGGTCATCTCGGCACGATTGTGTAACTTGATGGTCGACCGCCACCTACATCGTATGCACTGACCCGTCACCTGATTTCTGATGATGCTCATGTTTGAAATCTCCGTTCTAACACATTGCTTCTCCCGCATGAAAAGCCAGCGGGCGTAGACGAATATTACGAATGAGGCAAATCCGGCGTTGGAATCACCAGCCGACTTTTGTGCATGAGAAACGCCCTTGCATACTACATCCTGAACCGCAGTGCAGGAACGAAGCTGCGCATTATTGCCAAGTTGACCATAGCTGACATACACCCCATTGGGACATAAGGGAAAAAAGAAGACGCACGCGACTTCCAAGACTAAGCTAAAGCGCAAACACTGAGGCATTGTTTGTGCAGCGTCGTTGCACGTGAGCAACATCCCCAAATTGTCATATGGACCTGCGTCGGTGGCCACTGTCGGCATCATATTCCCACTTCATTTCAGGCATTTCTTGTTGAAAGCTCAGTTTCTCACGTTTGGATCCAGTACTTCTTACTTTGCCATCATGGCGTCCGCCGAAGCGGCTGCCTTACGACATAGGCGATGCATAGCCCAGCCGAACAATCTATACCCAACGGCCGAGTATGGCGAACGCAGCAATCAGCCAGGCAACGACAGCAACACTTTGCCTCAAACAAATGCGTCAGTTGCGAGCGCGGCGTCAGTGCCATTTTCAAAGAGCGCGATGATCAACAATCTGGCATCGAGAACGGGCGCACAGAGGCGAAGAAGCCGAACCTGGGCAGCTAGCAGTGGGGATCCTGCGGTTCTGATTGCCACAGATGAAGTCGAGGATCGTGCTTCGTTTCTGATCGAATACAATCGCTTGGCTAGCAAAGTGAGGTTGCGCTTGTCTACGCCTGCCAAGCTGCTGCTAATAAACTTCACCAGCACAGCGTCAAGAAGTGTATACCAGAAGATTTTTCAGGCCGGCGAAAGGCAAGTTAGGAATTCGTCGAATCAGGTCCTGTTTTCACTGACCAGCGTGTGGATAGAACAATGCAGAGAAGCGTGGATGGCTTCAACGGTTGTTCCGCGGGCCGGTGAGCAACCCTCTCCCAGAGGCCGCGAATAATGCCCATATCCGCCACAAGCGAAGCGTATCCGACATTGCTCATGATCTGGTCCACAGCCATAGAGACGATCGTCGAATACTCGACCTGCCAGCGATGGTCCGCATCAGCGGCAAAAGCGCTTTCCATCTCCCTGTGGAACACGCACCACGAAGCCCCCTTATTCTGCCAACGTGTATTCGAGCAACAGCCCAATATTTGGCCAAGAACACTGAGACACGCGGTATATTCCGTATCAATGGCTCGAAAAAGGTGGCCGATATGCTTTTTGACTACTACTGCGTCGTAGAGAGCCACAAAGGGGATCTAGCAGGAACTGTTCGAAGTGCAGACCTGCCACTTCATATTGATAGCTCTGTCTACGACGTTGCTTCTGTATTCAAGAGGATGCTTGGAATACTGCAGGGCGGCATACTAGGGTCTTTGGAGGTCTTTGACGCGATGGTTAGTATTCATTCTCACCTGCAGACCGGGCCAGAACCCCCCCGGACGAAGCAGGGAACATTACGCGCTCGCCTGATCGCATTAGCTATTCTTGCAATTCCCTCACGATTTCGAAGAGATCTTATATGTGCCGTCTTTGGTCTTCTGAGTCTCATCGGACGTGCCGCGGAGCTGGCCCTTCGAAAGGACGACGTGGGGCGCACATTGCCTGTGTCAGACCTGATGGGCTACACACAACTGTCCATCTGCTTTGGTCCATTGATTGTGGGAGAATTGATTCATGAGTATACCATGAATGTTGCCAATCCTGTGTCTGGATTGATGGTCTTGCCCATACCATCTCAGATGATCAAGCGAGAAAAACGGAGATCGAAAGCCAGCAATCCCATACGGGACATCGAGAAGCACCATATTGCGAACGAGACCACCGAAATGATCATCACAAATTGGAGAGAGGTGGTTTGTCAGATGCGTGATATTGAGAAACATGGGCCCGGGTACGACGCAGATGTGCTCTCACAGTTTGGGAGCTTGCAATCTTCAGCACAAGAACCATCTGCGTTGCATGAGCCGCAAGCCTGGCAACTTCTCAGTGCGCAACCGGCAGCAAGGGATAGCGAAAGAGTAGAGTCTGCAGAGATTGGCCTGCCCGCGCAAGAAAGACGGTGCAGACGATCATCGATGCACAGCGCAGCTACGATCAAATTTATGGGACAAGAACCAGTGATTTCAAGTTCAATGGCTGAGAAGAGCACGACTTCTAGCAGTCTTCCCCGGGCCTAGGAGGACCCAGTAGACACAATGGAAGGCGAAGAGAGACAGACATCGAAGCTTCTCAAGATCGAAGGGGGCCCATGCAATAATATTCACTTCCCAGCAGCATCAGATTCGATTGACCAGGAAGTTATCTCAGAGTGTTTAGAAACTTCTCAGCATCATACTCGCCGGGTATTTTCAGCTCACCAGAGAGCGACGGTATCCAGTGGCAGTCCCCAGGTTTCTATGAGTCGTGTCCCGCCACGGACCTCATCCAGGCCCGATACGAGTGTGATGGGATTTTGGAGCCAGGAATCGTTCACGTATCATGCACCCGGTGAAGAACAGACTTTAACTCAACATGGGTCGACTTCGCAGCAACACGCAAGCATGGTATCCAAAGCTGCATCTCAGACCTCGCCAGTTGCGCTGTCAAGAAGAATGCGGCCAACTCCCCGACCGACACCTCGCCCTCAGCGGAACCCTCGATCGCATGAACTGCAAGCTTCCACACCGGGCTTGAGACTATCTTCAACTGAATCGGATGTGAACCGAGCGGCTGCGTATCCCTGTGATACCTTGTGCGTTACGAAGGACCTTGTCGCCTCGAATGCTTCGAGTCGCATCGCGAGTGGCAATGCCGGACGTCTCTCGTACTCCAATTCCTCAGCTGGTGGTCAGGATAGTGATCAAGTTCCTTCCAAGTCGTCGACAGAAGTAGTGGCAACGGAGGTTCGACACCAGAGTTCAAAGGAAAATGAGTGCTCCGTATTATCCCTTGACAGCGATCTCGAATGCCGTGAGATATCGCAAGTGTCTGAAGAACATTGCGGAAGCTGGCCCGAGTTGAGACAGCAGAATGTGCTCTCACCAATGGAACAACCGTCGAGACTAGAAGCATCGGCTCTCGAGGCTGCTGGGAATGCAAATTCTGCAAATCTAAACCCCCAAGGCTTCCCATTTGACCTGTCTCGCGGCGCTTCTAAAAGGCAAAGAAATGCTCGGAACCATGAGCGCTCGCAAGCTAGCAGCGAAAATTCCTTGAGCTTTGCTGAGACATTGGGAAAGTTCGATCCCGAAGCTGGTGCGAGAGTCCGGAACTCGAAAGTGAGGCACGAAACGATACACACGCTCGATCCCAGTGTGCACGCAGCACGGTCCTTGGCGGCAAAGTTGAAGACAGACCCGCTGATTGAGCGACAAAAATCTCTACAACCAAGACAGACAAAGACATACGGAGACAGAGTCATCGATGACTCTGTGGCTACCAGAGTCTCAGCTTCGCTCGGCACGATGACACCCCATTCAGGATTGCCTCCAGTTGCTCAGCATCTTACCTTTCCGCGACCACCATTGACTGTTGCAGCTACACCGCAGCCTGAGATTGCTGGGCATAGTACGTATTATAATCAAGCGTCAATGCAGAGGGCCGGTCGCATGACGATGTTGCATTTCCACATACGAAACCTCCAAAGAGTGGTAGATGCCAAGACAGACGAGATTTCACAGCTTCGAAGACAGCTTCAGGCTCAGAAGTCTGCTGATATTGGTACTGTAAGCGCACAGCTGCGTGTGGCGAGACGTGATATCACAATGTGGAAAGAAAGGGCAGAAGCAGCAGAGAAACGGGTCAAGGTTTTCGAAAAGCTCACCAGCAGGTTGAAATACGACACCTCCTACGGCAGCTGAACCCTAGAGGTCTCCTACCTCTATGGCAGCGAGCAGATCAGCTTATCCAATCTACTGTTCAGTTCCTAGCCAGCCGGAACCCCTTAGAGCCTTTAGACCACATCCACACAGCCCTAATTGCTCTATCAACAAGGGAAGGAGGCCTAGGAATCCCACAGCACGCCGACCTAGCTGAACAGCTATTCCTAGCAGCCAACTCAACAGCTAATAGATCCTCTAAGAATAGATCACAATAGCTTTAGATCGTAATATCTCCTTCTACTATTGTTTCAATCCTTATGCCGTTCTAAAGCATCTTCTTGCTAAGATCCCTATATCGTTCCTCTATATAAGCCACTACATTATTAGATACCTTAAAGGTAATATTCTTCACGTTGTATTTAATGCTTAATATCTTCTTAAGCGCTTAGAACATGCGCTAATCTTAACGCATATATATAAGCTTAAACTTAATAGTCCTCTATATATATTTACAATACAAAGAGAAGTAGGCAGTTAAGTAGAGCGCTATATCTTTAAAGATAGGCTTTATTAACTTTATAGTTGCAAACTACCTTAGATTATTATTGTAAGCATTTAGTAAATAGAGTATAAGCGCTACATACTCTGTAGAATTCTAAGATATATGTAATTGTTAAGAATAAGTTAGTATTGTAATATTGTAATGCGTTAATTTAGGGGCTAGTGTCGATTTAAAGGCTTATTATATTACAAAGGTATTGTTAACATTCTTTTTAAGGTTAAGGTTAAGAATAGCGTTAGAAAAAAAGCATTATAAGATTAATTATTACTTTATTAAGTATAAAATTAACTATTTTACATCTTACAACGTTATGCTTGCATTTTTTCGTGTTAAATAAAGAGATCACACCTTTAACACTAAAACAGGTAGGCAGTCGCAAATACAAGGGCATTACATCTATAATTAGTCTAGATTATAGTCATAAAGGGGGTGCAATAGACTAGTACAGTACACAAGTATTTGCATTATTACAGCATAACTATCTAGGTATCTCACCCCGGTCCTGGGATCTTCAACTGATCCCGTTCTTTTCTAGGTCTAAGAGATGTGGACATACCGGATCTAGCTCCAGTTACAATGGCGACTTTGCTGGCTTCCCTGAAAGGGACGTTATCTATGTTGACTAGCTTTAATGTTTTGGGGCGACTAACGACGAAGTGAATGAATCTAGCAAGCTGTTTTTTTTTGGTCTCTTACAGGAAAGGGGAGGACAGAGATTGACTAAAGTTAATTGAAGGAACGTAGGATCTAGATATAGAGAGGGCGGTTCAATTGGCATGCAGATGAGATTCCTGTGAGGGGTTCTGTGAATTGCCGATATAGAATGACGGAGTGCGGCATTTACTGTACACAGGGGTTTTCCCAATTGATGACTGCGTGGCTTTCATTTTTTCTGGAGGTTTACAATAGATCACTCTGCGATTCGTGTTCTGACGATCATCCTATTAAAAATCGGGCTGTGAGATTGAGTTTGATCCGGTTGAGGGGGTAGGGGGTTGAAGAGATCGCCCTTGTGTGGACTGTGCATAGATTAGCAAGTTTTTTGGTTATCGTTTGGAACCGTTTTTGTTGTGTTCGGCCGGCACGGAGCCTCTACCTGAAGAATGCGCCTAGTCAGAGGCAAATGATTTAGTGTTAACTTAAAACCGCCGGTGAATCTAAACTGATGATATTGCACAGTTCTAGTGAACATGCTCTCGAATTGACTTATTTGTCACGTGGTAGTTCAAATACTAAGTGGGCGTGGCTATGCCTAGTCTGCGTCACCTCCTTTGGCTGCTAATATCGACGAAAATTGCGCAAATGTCTATTTCATCCTGGCCTTGCTTCACAATCAACAAGCCAACGTACGTGCTCTGAAACTCGAATCTCATCGGGTCCCTCTAGACAATGGGCTCACGCATCCCTGCACCCGAAGACCCGGGGAAGAGGAAGTTGTCGGATATGACAACAATGGCGGAACTTCTTGGGGATCATGCCAATTCTCGGACCCCCGCCGAGCTGGCAGCAGGAAACGCGATTCTCGCACAGAGGAGAGAACAGCTGGACAAGATGAGACAAGAAAGGGAAGAGCACAGGCAAAGGAAAGCTGCAAGGCGTCGACGATATGAAGAAGACCAACCCGAGAACGACAAAGAAGCTGCCGATTTCGCACTTGAACGAGAAATGGAGCGCGAGGCAGCGGAGGCAGCGAAGGAGGACAGACAATATGCGATCGAGCTGCACCAACGCGACGTTGTCGGGCTTGACCTTGTGGCCATGGCCCTCCAGGATCCTAGCCAACTGAATTATCACCTTCGAAGAGCCCTTCTCGGCCAATGTCCCTTTGAGCCCGACGAGGAGGAATTCTTGAAAAGACTCGAGGGCTACAGTCCTAAGCACCATAATTTGAAGCCCTCCATTGTCGCCGTTGCATCATCAGTTGAGAAGTGCTGTTGTCTGAGATCAGCTGTCCTGTGTAAATTTGCCCTCTGCGACGGCAGACTACCAGATGGCTACCATCCCGAACAACCAGACAGCGACTTTGACGTACACGCCGCCGTTGAGGACATGTACAAGGAACAGCAGCGGCTTGAACGGACAGAGGATCCCCTTGAGCGCGCTAGAGCTGCGGTCAGAGATGATAATGATGTTCGAGGACGGAACTTTGCTAGAAAGATGCTTGCAGAGTTCGATGCTGCGGAGCGAGAAGGTCGAGAAGCCGACCCAGAGGCTGCGTGGGAAAAGATTCAGCCAAAAGACCCTCCCCAATGGGCTGAAGACACCTTCAGATCGCGCCAGAATTACGGCTTTACCTTTTACAGCACCCGGGAAGTTTCTGAGTACAGAGGCACTGCCCTTGAAAGATGGCGGACTACTTGCGAAGGCTTACGAAATTGTGGGGAGGCGTACGACGTTGGCTTCAAGATTGGCGTTTTCCACATGACAAGGCAACCGTATCTTCTCCTCCCACATCTGCACGTAGACTGGGCCACCGACATACATCCCAGCGAAAAGGACGAGAGCGAAGTTCGAAGGCATTTCCGGGAGCGCCGGCTGCGCTCTCCGAGTCCTCGCATTCTCAGCAATGTCTTTGTGGTGGTCAGCTCAGACTGCGTTTTCCCGGAGCTCGATACGCACGAGATGTTGATTGAGCGGCCGAATAATTCTCTTGTTCCACTTCCTCGGCGTCCCGGAAAAGTCAGGCCTACAGACTTGCCTAAATTCTTTGTCTGGGTGTATGACGCTGAGTGGGAGACTTCCGTGGCGGGGGGATCATCATCAGGGCAAATTGAGCAGGAGGAGTCGAGTGAGCGTGGGTATAAAGGCCGTGTTAAGGTTGATGTACATGTCCTGTACACCTGGTTTTACTATGCTATGATCCAAGGCTATGCCCTTAAAGATTTATGGCGCAGGGCTCAAACTCTACCTGAACAGGTTTGGACTGCGGAGAGAGACATGGTCACCCTGACAGGGCCTCGCCAGCTGGTATAATAGTTTTACGAGGGAATGTTATGTGTAGACTGCGCTTGCTTATTGTGCAGTTCTACTTCAGCTTCAGCTACCCTGGTCCCTACTCATCCATAACTCTCCTTGCCTTTTCAGACAACCTAGAATAGACCTGTACAAAGCCCTCCGAGCCACACAAGTCTGACCCATCCCCGGCACATGCTTTGTCGCATTTGGACAGCGAGCTCGACTGGGCTTTTGACGTAATCTTTGAGCCACAGTAGCATTCCTTTCCATTGGTCAAGCCGAAAAAGTCGCTTGAGAGACATTGGCTGTCACAAAGCTCCGTAGTCATTGAAGCCGACGTAAAGTTGCCTCCTGAAGGGAGAGATAACACATCTTGAGTGCTGCTGCTGCTACTGCTGAAGCATCCAACAGCTACGTAGTCTCTTCTGAGCTTCTTCGGAAATCTATAGACGGAATATGAGAACGACCCGCCGCAACCCTTCTTGCCATCGCCAGCATAGATACTATCTGAACATGAAGAAGCATCTGTTTCGAAAGCGTCCAACGCGAGTCGATAGCCGCATGCGCAATCCGTGCCGTCTTTTAACGCCCAGTACCCCGTACCTTGCCAAAGGCAGTAGGCGCCACATAGCTTGACGGTCATGTTTGAGTTGTTCGTGAGCTCGTTGGCCTTCAGAGGCAGTCCGCTGTTGTTAACGACTTTGTAACAGCCGTAAGACTCGTAGTTGTCCAGAAAGTCGTTCTGAAAGGCGTCCCAACCATAGAGTGGTCTAATGCAGTATGCTCTCCCCTTCACAATCTTGCTGCCACAGGGGCCGCTCGAGAGGGAAGGGTTAACTGACAGAAACAGGTCTGACGTAATGTTGCGAGTAGTAATGCTGGCGCATGTATCACTGGATGTAGCAACGTGCCATAAACCGCATTCCAAAGTCGTCCCCTCAGCAACTTTAACGCCTTCAGGAGGAGCCACCTTATTGGTAGTGAACTGGCTTCGAGCTGGATTCTGAGGTGACACCAGTTCATTTGACGCACCTCGATATTCTCCCCCTGGGGCAGACAAGCAAAGAACATTACCAAGAGTATTCGCTGCGGACTGCAGATTGTAACAGCCAGGTGAAATCCAAGAGTTGTATCGAATAAGCTCTTGCTCTTGTATGTTGTTGTTCGCCGCGATAGTGAAGCAGTCATCTCCAGTTTGCATCTCATAAGTTTTGCAAGCTAGAGGTATGCAAATGTCCACACCGGAAGCTATGTCAGAGCAGCTTGTAATGTCTGGGTGGCTCGTGAAGATGGCTGCAGATGAGACGGTGTACTTCAAAGCGAGAGAGTCACAGGTATCTCCCTTTGAAGTGGTGTGCACTGTATCAGACACGCAGAAGCTGTTATCTGATGAAAGCACAGGAATAACGGGCTCCTGAGGCTCAGTTGGCCCTGTCAGGCCGCACTTGGCCTGTACTAGCTCCAGTGCAGCCTGGTGGTCAGGTGAGTTTGCGTAGATAGAATACGGACTGGCTTGCATCATCTGAAGCCGCCCAACTTGACAGGAGGAGCAGAGATCTTTCTTTGCCATTTCTTCCATAGAATCGACTGTCTGGAGGTCTTGGAAGACATCTGTCATCATGTGAGTTAGCTCAGGGTATATAAACTATAGATCCATAGGCAGTGAACTTACCGTTGCAATACTCGCTAGGCGTCTCCTTCGACTTCTGGCACGTCGCATTCAAGCCAAACTGAATTTGTCCACCCATGACCTCTGCGTGAGCACCGTTGCTCCATTCTTGGTCCTTGCAAAACTTTCTCACATTGCTCACCCAGTGATCCACAGACCCTCTGCAGCCAGAATCGCAAATATCATCTGTGAAGGTCTGGTTCCCAAGGACGCCATAGAACTGCGGTTGACTGAACGAGAGAGTGTGTTCGTGGCATTTGATAACCGCGCCAAGGGCAGCTTTGCAAGTGTCGGTGAATGAATAGAAACTGTCCAAAGTCTCCGGCTCGTAGATCCTATATCCCTCAAAGTGGCGTTTCCCGGTGGTTTGGTTTGCGCCACCTAACCAAGCTAGCATTGACGCGGCGTACCCGTTTCGATTCTCCTTGGCTAGAATGGGAACTCCGTTCAGTGGGCTGATCATCTCAACACTGCCAATAGTTACAAGATTGTACACCCAGACATCGAAGCTCTCCTCTGTGTAGAAAGTCTTTTTCTGGCAGTTTCGCTTGTTGTTGTTGATACATGTCTGATCATAACTTCGGAACCATGTGTAAAACCCAGTGTTCAAAATGTAAACAGTGGTGGTGTCGATAATGCGCACAGCCCAAGAGAACCCATCACTGCCCTTTTCACTAAAGTTAGGGTCGTTGGCGAACGCGCCAATCTGCTGTTCAAAGGGGGCAGGCGCTTTCGGTCTCGGCTGGAAGTACGGCGATTCGGTCTGAATTAGGCCCATCATAACGTCTCTGGCACCAGACAACTGATACTGGTAGAGAACGCTGTGTTCACTGGACGTGCCCCAAAGCCAGGTCGGCCCCTGACTCTCAATCAAGATGCCTCGTCCAGTATAAATATCAATCTGCTCCGTTCCTGCATCATCCAGATCATGGTCGGCTGTCCAGGACCAGACATTCTCAACATATGCAGATGCATCTCTTGTAATGTGGAAAAGCAGAGACGCAGCAATGCAGTCCGGATTGATTTTGCCAGTCAATTTGGGGCAATTCTTGACAGAAAGATCAGAACCGACAGCGCCACCAACCCTGAAGTGACAGTCTATCGAATAGGAGGTTAGTGACTAGGGGTATGTCAGAGTGCAGGGGCGGCTTCATGTTAATACGTACCCCAGATACCAGCAGAGCCTTGGGTAGATTCCTTCACGTTCCACTGAACGAGAATAGCTCCGGCCGCTGGTCCACGCGTTGTGAACATCAAGGTTTGCATCTCAATGACGCCCTGATTTCCTGGCTCACCCACTCTGATAACTGGGCGTGGCTTCTGCATATTCTGAAAACGCTTGCCGGAGGCCATCAGCTGTGGCCAAGTCTGTCCAATAATCCTTGACCCGACAGGCACTGTCACCGTGTCCTCAAGGATGTAAACTCCGTAAGGGATGTACACAACCGCAGACATGTTTGCTGCCATAGAGAAGATATGGTTCAAAACTGGCGCATCATTGGTTTTCCCATCGCCTTTAGCGCCATATGCCTTAACGTCGATAAAGTCGCTACCAGCTAAATCGTCGTAGCCCGGTCGTCGTCTAGTGAAATGATAGCGTGTGTCCATATAATCAGGATAAGGAGGCGGTGTAGTCAAAGACTTAACACGGTCTGCTGCTAAAACAGTGCCTCCATTAACGAAATCGACGTTGCCAGTGCTGTTACTCAGCTTGCCAAAGCCCCAAGACTTAGTGTAAGTGAGTTCTTGTGCATCTAGGCCATCACCGGGAAGTAGGACGCGCCCTTTGCCAGAGTCTTCAACAAGGACGTCAACATCGTATGTTAAAGCATTTTGAAGTAGAAATGCTGTTGAGTTGTCTGCCACTAGGGTTGTGTCGACTAGAGTGTTCGATGCTTCAGCTATAACATCAGTTAAGATGATTGAGCCAACTCCTTGCCCATCACTAAGTGGCTAGAATTTTTGATTTGTTAGTATTTATGCAAATAGACTCAAATCCAGTTAAGGTAAAAGGGCTTGCAAAGAGGAAGAGAAGTATAGTACTTACACCACCTTGACCTCCAATGATCTTAAATCCTGTTTTCACATTCTGCATATAAATATCCTGCATAGTCCAGCCCCAGTCCCAGTGAATTTGAACCGCTGTGTCATAGACGTATTCAAATGTGAGTGCTCGTGCTGTAAACTGTTGATTTCCCATGTATGCACTAGCAGAAAGACCACAGATATTAGTATTATATAAGCTGAGTTTCATAATTATCCTTATTACATACCCGTACTTCCCGCCATTAAAGTAGAGATCGGAAAGAAAACCGCCACTGCCATTTTCCATGTAAATGCCCTATATTGTGTAAGGTTAACCAAACAATCCCAACAAGTGTAACTAGCAACATCTAAATACTTACCTGTTGTGTTGTAGTGGATGACTGTTCTGCATAGAAACCAATCGCCTGGAGGGAGGTTGCTTGTGACACCTGCCAGTGAATTCCGCAAACTTGGGCGTCTGAAGGTGTCCATCGAATATCGATATAGAAATTGCGAATGCTTCGAAGGAAGTTGGCTGTGTTGAGGTACCTGGAACCTTGTTAGCAAGTCTCCTATATTCAGGGAGTGTTAAGGGACTGTAAGCTGAATGCTCACTCACCATTGTGACTTTGTGCCTGTGTACACATCGCTTGTAATAATGCCAAGGCCAATAAAACTTTCCGCAGCCACAATTACTGGAGGGTCTAGAGGCTATCCAGTGAAGTCAACTTAATTAGACATGAACAGGCGAAGAAAACGGAATTCAAGGAGTCGCTACTTACAGCGCCAAGCATCTCTGTATTATAGTACTGGACGATAGGACTGCTAACAAGATAGGTACCTGGTGGAAAGTAGACAGTAGCTGGGTAGACTGTGCTACTATTGCAGCCTGCACCGCATCGTCCTCCATCCGACATTGCAAGGTTGATTGCATCAGTGTCGTCTACCTGACCATTTCCTGTAGTATAAATGTTAGCATACATTCTAAATAGCTAAAAGTAGCAAAGTCTTGCCGCTCAGCAGCTAAGGGTCGCAAAATTAATTAAACTGTAACATGAAAGGAGTCTTACCAACTGCGCCATAGTCTTTCACGTTTCTCCAAACCTAATAACCAAATTACTTAGCGTAAATCTTGACAAACAAGCCTGCTGACTTACCTTATAGCCATTGGGAGCATAAGGGGCTGAGCCCCTTTGCTGAATATCCGCCATCCACCACTCTGCTGATGCTCTTTTGTCTAGCTGCTTAGGTGTAGATGACGTTTGCATAGTGTTTGGCTCATCCGTCGTAGATTTGTCTGAGAACCTGAAGTATGACGGAGGCTGTTGTACAAGTTCATCCAGACCATCCGGCTTTTGCAGAACCGGTGCCATAACATTGGTATCTGCGCTCTTATATGGCTTGGCATTATATCGAGCTGTTGAATTCTGGCGGATTGAGCGCACATCAGGTTTCTTTGAGAAGTCAGGCGGTTGAGCTTCAGACATGATCCTTGCTGCCTCCTTGAGTTCTTGTGGAATTCTGTATGACGACCACTCTGGATCCGTTAAGTTCGATTTCGATCGTTTTTGTGTGTTGTGGTCGCTGGCATTTTCGGTCTCGTATTTCAAGACTGGGGGATCTTGTCTTGATTCCTTGATTTCTTGGTTGTCGAGGACCTTGTGCCTGTTCTTCGGTGGGCGGCTCAAGATCTCAGCGTTCGCTCGGGCCATGGCCGTCTGACCTTGAGCGACTCGGCGCCGCGCCTCTTCGATGCTAGAGGTATTCGACGCTCGAATAGAGTGCATAGAACGACCGTGGAAGTGTGCATGTCGATGTTGTGCATCATGACCAGCGTGATTAGAAGCAAGAGACAGGGATAAAAGGCACATGGCGACAAGCAAGCCTGCTAGTCGATGACGGCCCTTCATGGTGGTGTAAGCCGTGCTCAACCGTCAAGTTGCAAGTGCGTGTCGTGACGACGGTGTGAGTGATAATCAAAATAGATGTTGCAAAGAAAACTGCATGAGGTAGAAAACGTGCAGATAACTGAATATGAAAGTTGTGGTAATATTGTTCACGGAGCCGCTGATTAACCCACTAGACCACTTGATCAGATGCTTGCTACGGGTGGTCCCTTGATGGTGGTCTCTTGATGGAGTAAACACCATAATCTCTGCTGGTCTCCGTTCTTCGCCATGAAAACTCTTCAAATTGAGCGCTCACCGTCAGATCCGTAAACTACGCGTTAGTGAGTATTAAAGCATGTATGAAAAGTGTACTGATTTGTTGAGCTTCGTGCTTAGCTGGAGGCGAAATTGAGGGGTGGTGAAGAACTAGAGAGAGCCCAATCAACGGATCGCTTTAAGTTGTGGAGAACTGATATGCAGGGTCCATCAGCTGAGATGTAAAGTGAGTCTAGTCACCGGCTTGGCAGGGGCACATTCCGGGCCGTGCCATTCATAGCTGTTAAACACACATCATGTTTGCAAGTCCTCTTTGCCAAGTCGGCTCGGCAGTAAGTAGCAAAGCTACAGCTAACAGATGTGAAGAAGAGTGAAAGTAAATAGCTAAGTATGCATGCTTAGCTTAGTTATGCCTGAGCCCTAAGTACGGGTCACTTCAGTATGCAGTTACTATGCTTTGCAAGTCCGGTCTTGCAGCCACTTCAGCTTCGTCCTTACCTTTTCCATACACGCAACACTGAATTCTTATTTCATCCTAATACTGATGTCCTCTTTTCAAACATTTCGAATCAAGAAGCAATATGGGCTCTTTGCGAAGGTATCTCACTTTTGTCTTTGCGCTGCTCGTTTTGGCTCAACTCGTTGCGACACAGACAGAGTGTGATTCTAAGAAGCTTTGTGCTACTGGATGCTGCAGCAAATGGGGCCATTGCGGAACAGGCGATGAATTTTGTGGCAAGGACTGTCAAAGTACTTGCGATTATAAGTTGGGCTGCGACAAGAACAATCCCTATAAAGATGGAACATGTTGCAATAAGTTTGGCTTTTGCGGTTTAGGTCCTGATTGTAAGTTGTGACAGTATCAACTGCTTATACAAGAAATATTTGGAATCATGTATATGTTCTGACTTTTATACTAGACTGCGGCAACGATTGTGTAACCGGTTGCGAAGCGAAAAGCTACTGTGATCCTGGATACGGCGCAGAATGGTCAGAGATCGGCAAATGCCCGCTCAACGTCTGCTGTTCAAAATGGGGGTAAGTCTGACATTGATTAAGCTTCCAGTTCCTAATGTTAATAAGCTAGCTAACAAATACAAAGCTTCTGTGGGCTTACAGAAGACTTTTGTGGCAAGAAGAAAGTCAAGCGACCTTCTTGCAGTTCAAATGGCAAGACCATTAAGAGGGTAGTTGGCTATTATGAAGGCTGGGCCCGTACCCGTCGTTGCGATAAGCGATCACCACAGGATATCCCCCAAGGAGTCTACACACACCCAACTTTGCCTTTGCGTCGATTGATCCATACACTTATGAGATCGTGCCTGCTGCGCGAGACGATCCGCAGCTCTACCGACAGCTTACCGGGCTGAAGAAGACCGACTCAAACCTCAAGGTTCACATCGCGTTAGGAGGCTGGGCATTCAACGACCAGGGCCAGAGCACGCGGAAAACCTTCTCTGAGCTTGCAGCGTCAGAAACCCGCCAAAAGAGATTTATCTTGTCTCTGATTTCATTTATTAACACGTATGACTTTGATGGCGTGGATATTGATTGGGAGTACCCAGAAGCAGAAGACAGGGGCGGCTCAGGCAGGGACTACCAAAATTTCCCTACTTTTATCCAAAACGTCAAGTCTGCCCTGCGAAGCAATGGACAGAAGAGCGGCTTGACAATCACATTACCTGCATCCTACTGGTATATGAGACATTTCGATATTAAGAAGCTTGAGCCACATGTGGATTGGTTCAATATTATGACGTACGATCTTCATGGTAGGTTTCTCTGTTTAGCTACAAAGCATTCTAGCTATTTAACTAACCTCCTCAATAGGAACATGGGATAAACCAACCTCGTGGTTAGGAAATCACCTCAACGCACACACCAATTTAACTGAAATCGCCGACGGTATAGACCTGCTTTGGCGGAATGAGATCGAGCCTTCTAAAGTTGTTATGGGAACCGCCTTTTATTCTCGAACCTTTACAGTGTCCGATCCAAGCTGCATGAACAAAGGCTGTCTGTTCAACTCCGGCGGACCTCCAGGTCGGTGCTCCGGCACTATCGGGGTTTTGACCAATTCTGAGATCTCTCTGTTGATGTCACAACAAAAAGCCTCTTCTACTCTCGATAAAGAAGCTGCTGTCAAGATTTGGAAAGATGGTTCTGATTGGATTACTTACGACGACGAAGACACCTTCAAGCTAAAGTTGAACTTTGCTCGAAGCCAATGCATGGGCGGCGTCATGGTCTGGGCTGTGAGCCAGGACACAGCGGATGGAAAGTACTCGAAGGCTTTGCAGAATGCCACAGGGTACACCTCACCCTCAGTACATCAATGGAGCACAGGAGGCGTTTTCATGGAGTACCAAGGTATCAACCACATTCAGGATCAGTGTCGATGGACGAATTGCGGAGAGCTTTGCCCAGTTGGATGGTCCCCGGTGCAGGAGAACAGGTCCATCGGGGAGATCGCAATAGGATCAATGCTCGATCAAAGTGGATGTGGTGTTGGCGGTGGCTACAGAACGTTTTGCTGCCCCCCCGGGCCTATGCCCGACTGCCACTGGGAGGTTGACTTTTTGGGAATCGCCGGTCAGTGTAAGAACAAGTGCACTGCTTCGGGTAGCTTTGAGATTGCGTCTGACGATAGCCTTTGTGCTAACGGCCTGAGCATGCTTGCGTGTTGCAAGTCTACCGGTCAGAAGAAGGGCGACCATAACGACGACTGGAATACTCCCGTTGAGGGTATGACAATTTGGGATAAGTGTAGATGGCGCGGCACGTCACCAGAGTGTAAGGGCCCTACCAGCTTAGCAGTGGCTAAAGACGATTGCTCCAAGGAACCAGGGGGGCGTTCCGACCCTTTGGTACTTGCAGGACTAGGCAGCGGAGCTACGCAATGCCATGCAGGTTATGGGCAATTTCGATTCGACTATGCGCAGTTGTTGTGCTGCACTGAAGCTACAGACAATAGTCGTTGGGATAATTGCTTTTGGAGTGGCAGCTCCAACTTTGGCCTTGGAGCAAGCGTCGAGGCCTGCACTTCTGATTGCCCACCTGAGTTCACAAAGGTTGCATCTCGAAAGGGATGCAAGACAGGAAAACAGTCATTTTGTTGTCAAGCCAAGGTTATGGGTACCTCTACGGAGAGTGAGACGCAGGAATAGGCGTTGGCAAACATGCTTGACACTTGGGCTCAAAACCCAACGTGTCCAGTTCAAAGCAGCCAACGCGATCTGAGACCGCTCAACAAGAGGGATGACTTGCAGCCACGAATCTTGGACACGAACGCCATATTGCCAACTCTTTGGGCAAAGCAATTCACTGCAGCGTTTTTAGCTGCCACTTCGCTATCGATGGTGCCCTCAAAAAGGTTAGCCAGCTGGGATAAGAAGGTAGTAAGTGTCTACAAGCATCTCACAGTGAAGAACTTGCGGGCTTTGATTACTCCAACCCCTTTCCTACGCTCTCTCTTTCTCAACAACGTCGAGGATACAGTGTGGTCGATAATCTGCGACCCCCAAGGTTGGGATGCATACATCGGCAAGAACGGCACTAAGACTAAATGCCCCTGCGACGTTGACGCCTTACGAGAAATCGACCCGGAGTTAACGAAAGATCCTGACGATGGTGGTGAGCACTTCAGCTCCAGCTTCGTTGAGAAAGAGTTTCAGTACCTGGCGAACTTGATCTCAGGCAGGGGACTCATCGGTCGACGAGGGCGGACTCGCCTGTTTACTATTCCTGTTGGCCCTAACCAATCTGTGAGGCTTGAATCAGTGCCATATACGAACGGTGAAAAGGCGACGTCCTGGCAAGGGCCAACGGCAACTCGCGCCGTTATGTTCTGAGGGTTGATCCAGATGACTGCCTTGATGCTGAACTTGTCAACGACGGAACCCGTGATGTGCCTGTTCACGGTAAGTATATCTATTAATGCTTAGAAAATATTGAGTGGGAAGTAGCTAACAATTGTCATTAGCGGAGCATATTATTGAGCAGCAGACCATGGCAGATTTTATACAATTCGTAGCTATGGGACGACTGCCTGCTGCGAATCAGTCGTCTCCAGAAGCAATTCTTCATTCCCCATTCCGAGATCCAGCCCAGGCACAAGGATCGATAATTATTACGGATTACCTTAACCAGCCTTTTACAGAGTGGGAACGACTTTATCGTCAAGGCTCCACACCAGTCACAGAGTTGTTCAACGCTTTAGGTTCAGTTGATAACCCAAATGTGATGGTCAATACAGAGGATGTAGTCAACGGCATGAAATCTCGCGTAAGTCCACTTTTATCACTAAGGGACAGTGCCTCAGAGTTGCGTGTGCTCTGCAAACAACACAGCTAATTATGTATAGGTATGGGGTTTGCATAGACCGATTGGCGAGGACACCTGGGCAGAATTAGGGGGAGGTTCTGGTCCCGGCGATTTTGCGAATGGGGTTGCAGGGTTAAACTATGTAAGTAAATGCCTGGACTCTGCATACCACTTACAAGACCTTAGCATAACGGGATACTTACCAGTCCGCAGGTTATAGGTGTCTTCAAGTACTTGGCTGAAGATGATATAGCAACGACAAGAAACCAGATAATCTCTGCAGTCACGCGGATACTACGAAACTTCGACCGTTCGTACGCTGTGCAGTACTTTAATGACCATGGGATAAGACCTAACTCAAGATCGCTTGCGACACAGTGGCAAGACTTTATGCAAGGGCAAACTCGACGAGTCCACGCATACAGCTGGGAGTGGATTTCACAACGACTCAACGAAATGCAGGATACGTGGACACAAAATCTTAACGAGTTACAGGCTCAAACCCATTTATATGCCCCTGGCACAGCAGCAGCGGCGGCTCACGACGCTAATTTGATTGACGCCAGAGGATGTCTATGGCAGATCGAGGAGCTTGTGGCCGATGCTGAAGTATACATCAAGCTGTAGTAATGCTTTTAGACGAGCAGAAGGTCACTTACATAGTTTGGGCTACCTTCTAAGCCTGTTTAATACAAATGAATAGAGATAATGGTTAATTCAAGAGGAGAGGAGCTTTTACTTATGCAACAAGTGAGAATTCACTACTCCGTACCTGTAAGGTATTCTAATGAAGCACTGTCTACCACCTAGTAGTCCACATTACCTACACAAACCTTCTACCTGGCTCCTTCCTCTCATAAAAGGATTATCACATTCTTCCCAGCCACACTGGTAATTAAGCTCCTATGCCGTATCTTGTTAGTTGAGCTTAGGTAAGTAAGAGTAGATAACTAAAGGCAATGGGTTATTGAATTGTAGTGGAAGACGAAGAAATTGATTTTGTGGATGAGTGTTTACAGTGTTAAATTCAAAGCTGTCCAAGGGTAGTCCTAGATCATTTTAGAAGTAGACATACGCTTGTTTAGTTCAGAATATTAAAACTAAAATCTCTCGTAACTGAACATCTGAAAAGATTAAGCTAATATACATGTCAGTTTGCGACGTGAATCTATTTTGAGATGCATAGCTGGAGATACCGTTCACGACCGCGTCCCGCGAGAGATACGAAATACGAAGCTACTCCTTCACGGAATACGTGAACTTGTCTGGCGCATTGCTCGTTTCCGTGAACAATGCCAGGATTTGGAAGGATTCAGGCTCCCTCTAAACGACGGAAACAATGTAAAGCACTGCCCTCATCGCCGACTTCAGATGCATTCGAGAGGCAACCCCTACAGCACAAGAGCAAGAGACCAGTACTCATGCCTTACATGATTCCCAACGCATTGGAGCCTCTAGGAGCTACAAGGTTCCCAATGACGGGATTACCAGCTCTCAGGATCGTATGGAATCACCAGAAACAGGCCAATGAGCGAGGCAAGCGTGGGGATATGTGGAAGCGGCGGAGCAGGGCACACCGAGGATGCTGCTGCCATCAGGGGTCGGATTCAAGAGTGTTCGCATGGTGGCAGCTCTGGCGACAGCCCTGAAAGCAGCATTTGTAAAGAGACTCGAGCAGACTACAGCAAACAATAAAGCAGGCTCTCAGAGTATATGATACGAACAACGCACAGTCGTCGAAGATCTTATCAATTGACCATGTTCATCACGAGACGACCCCAGCCAAAAAATAAGGTTCACGACTTTTGAAGATGATACGTAGGCGTGCCCTTCGATGCTCATACTCTGGCGTTAACCTCAACATCGTAGTTAGGTGATTGCCTGAAAATGAGAAGTCCCTCGTTCCAATCTTACCACAGATCATGCCGTCGCAGACAACCGAATTGCCAACACAAAATCTACCAAATAACTGTCCCCATCCCCGAGGAGTCACAGGATGAGGGGCACTGGGTCTGCGGCTGGCAGTCATCAGCTCACTTTTCCGACATCGTCTTGTCCAAAAAAAAAAAAAACATTGCCAAGACAGCTGGGAGCGCCTTCTGGCCTGCACTATCGGTTTTTGTTTAGATTCACCGTCTTGACCATGGGCATCCGAAGATAGGATACCGACTTTTTAGGCTCCAGTCCATGTCGTGTCTTGTCATGTTCAGGGCGCGAGAGGCTTGCCTGCCTCAGGGATCTGGATCACGGCTGACAAACTCCCTATTCACACATCCCTGGGTCTGACACCTTTTCCCTCTAGGATCCCGTGAGAAACTACCGCAACTCACTTTTGAAGTAGAGAAGTAGCGGCCTCACATTACCCAGAGTGAGTCACAAAACCCACCGGTAAGAACACCACGGATTGGGTTTATTGGCAGCGTCGTGGGGAGGACTCGTCCCTTATTCCCCATTCAGGCGATCGCGGAGCATCCAAAGCCCCCCCCCCCCCCTCCTTTTTTGTCTTTTCCCCGGATCTGGTTTGCGTGATCGCGGGGAACTCAATTCAGTTAGCCAGCGGCATTTTGCCAAGCGGGAAAGCAGCAGCAAGTGCGGGAATGGATGGCCTGTTTCTATCCCGTCCTCCGGGATCGGAGGGACGAGGAGGGCGGAGAGCGGTTCCGGTCGGAGGACGTCTGCCGCTTTCGACGGGAAGGGGGCACTTGTGGTTCCCGTTTACAAGTACAAGCCACCTTGCGGGAATGAAGCGGTGGGAATAACTGCGTGTTGTGGGTGGGTGGTGTGTTTTCCAGTGAATCCCAGCCTGGCGTTACGCTTCCCACGTTTCAATGCTAAATGGCAGTGGAAAACGGGATTTTATTACCGGTGAATGGACAGGGGGGAAGAAAGGAGGGCAGAGGAGAGGTCGTGACGGGGGGGGGGGGGGGGGGGGTGGGACGTTTGGGTGATGAATGGGAAAACATTACCCGACTTGTTAGAAAAAAAGAAAA
>JAXOUE010000057.1:0-141416 GCA_036250105.1 Parasarocladium wereldwijsianum
TAATCAGCCCCTTAGCAGCTTGACTATGGGGGAGCGGACGGGACCCCGTATTTTCTACTAGGTATGGTCGTATGTGACAGACTTCGCACGTAATCATCAATATAAAAGCCTCGATTACACACACACATTTTCCCTGTGACCTTGTTCGCAGTCATTGCCGCCTCAACATCCATGTACCAGGTGCAAAGTAAAGCCGATCGCTCCAATATTCTTTGTGCCGAGAATACAAAAATTACATGTCGCTCCTCTCCAAGAGGGCAAAAGTCATCCTAAACTTCCCCCCCAAGTCCATTTTTTCCCCTTTTCCTTATTGCAACAGAAATTCCCAGAGTGCGTCCTTTTCAACAAAGTCGTTGTGAATAATGTTGACCAGCCAGTATTCCTCCTTGATCCCCTTCAGCAGCTTCTCGCTGGCTGAACCCCGACCGTACACGTGTGCCCACTCGCCCCAGATACCAAAGGCCTCCTCGCTCCACGCCCGGAAACTCATCTCCTCGATGATCGTGGGCGTCACAATCTCCTTTCCGGGAAACACGCCCCATGTGACTGCGTTTGTGCCCGCTGACAGGTCGAGTCGGTCCTTTGTGGCACTGCTCTCCGAGTCGGAGGAGACGAAATCGCCCTTTGCGTTGCTGGCGTAAAAGCATACCGCATCGCAGTTCTCAGGGGAAATCAGGCGCTCCTTGAGGGCGGACCACTCGGACTGTGGGAGGAAGAACTCGACAAAGGCCTTTTGGAAGACAAAGCCGTGGGCAGGTCCCCAGCCGTACGTCTCGTGCGACGACCGCTCCCCGTTGACAGCCGGCTGCGATGCTACCGTCCACCAGCCCTTCTTGTTGAGCTTGAGCAGATGCGGCTGGATCGCCGAACTCTCCGGCAGAAGCTCCTCCTCGCTCCACGGGATCGCGGCAAGCTGCCCCTCAATGTGCTTGACAAAAATGTCATTGATGTCCTCCCGCTTCTCCGGGTAGCCCCAGTACTTGACTGCCTGCGTGACCGACATGTGCAAGCTGACCCCGTATCCGTCAATCTCACCATACGCCGGAGAGCGGGAGTCGCCGAATCGACCGTTGGGAAAGTCATCCCAGGTAGCCTCACGGCCGAGGACGCCCTCACCTTCTGAGATGGCGAGGGTGTTGGCGCGAGAGTTGATGGCCTCGGCGGGGATGGCTGCCTCTGAACCGCTCGTTTCCCACTCTGGGTGTGCGGTCCCTCGGCCGCTCACAACGACGCGGTTGTAAGGGTCAGAACCGACAGATGAATGTCTTCGTGAAGCACGAGACCGGCTGTGACTATGGCCGCGACCGCGACTGCTGTTTGTGCCGTTCACCCTGAGCTGAGGCAGCGAGGGGATCGGGTCGTCTGCCACGGCCTCCTCGTCTTCTGGTGCGTCTGGGATCAACTTGGTCCGCTCCAGGATGAAAGACACGGCCTTCTCGAGGTTAAGAGTGTAAAAATGATAGCCCTTGGGCCCGGGCGTGCGGCTCTTGATCTTCTTGATTTTCTCGACGAGCTCACTGACAATGTCAACACCCACTGTCTTGACTCGTTCATCGTCACCTTTGACGGCGTCGAGTCGTGCGAGAAGATCCTCGGGCATCTTGGCATGACTGAGCTTGGTTGTCCGCTTGATCATCTGGTAGGACTGGATCGGCATGAGGCCGGGAATGATGGGCATGGTCTTGAAAGCGCCCGACGGATGCTCTCTGAGGACGCGTTCGAACTTATCGTAGGCCTCGACGTCGAAGAATAGCTGTGTCATGATAAAGTCGGCGCCGGCCTGGACCTTTTCGACCAGATAAGGCAGATCGTGCTCCAGGCTCTGGCCAAGCGGGTGGCTCTCTTCTGCATGACCCTCGGGGTAGGCTGCGACACCGATGCAAAAGTAGTCACCGTGATGCTCTCGGATGTATTTCACAAGATCGACGGCCCAAGTGAACTCGCCAATCTCGTCCTCGCCGTCCGAGTCGTCTCGGTACTCGTTCTTGCGTGGTGGATCACCCCTGAGAGCGAGAATGTTCCGGATGCCCAATGCTTTGGCATCCTCCAGCGCCTTGTCCACCAGCTTACGGCTCATATTTGTACATGTCAAGTGCAGGCAGGTTGTCATGCCCAGCTCCCTCTGACACAGTTCTGCCAGCTCCAATGACTTTTGTGCAGTTGAACCGCCAGCACCCCATGTGACGTTGACGAAGAGGGGTCTCAGGGCGCGCTCCATTCGTTCGAGGCGATCTCTCAGGTTCGAGAAACCCATGGCAGTCTTGGGAGGGAAGAACTCGAGGGAGAAGTAGTTGGCATCTGCCGGCAAAGCGGCGATCTTGTCGGTAATCTTGTCCATTTTGGTGACTGGATTGTCGCTTCACGACCGTGAACGGGAAGTTGGTATCAGGCTGAGTAAAGAGACAGAATTTCTGCAAGGAAAGAAACTCGGGGAGTGGATGGATCGACTAAGGAATCGGGGTTCGGGCCGTCGGAATCGCTCCAGCAAAGGATGCTAGGACAAGTCCGTAGAGCTCGTCAAGGAGACAGACGGTGTTTGTATGCCGTCTTTGTGTCGTGATAGTATTGTCTGGGTGAAATTCGGTGACGATGATCTGATCGACGTAGAGGGCAGCGTTGATCGTGTCATATGTCGCAATAAAGGTCGAGTCTGATAAGCTTGTCTGGAATTTGGTCATTCGGACGTCTGGTCTGGCGGGGCAAAGACGCAAAGCAGCGGCACTGCGTTTGGCGGGGCTCCTTCCTCCGCGACCGGCCAAGATCGATCCCTTATCTGCGCCACACCTGTGCCACATTGAGGCTGAAAATGACGCCACAGCTGTCGGCAATGGCTAGGTACTTGCAGAATGTGCCGAACAAGGTGCGCAAGTCAGGTACCGTTATGCGCTTTGGATTTTATTGCACCCTGTCCCTGCGTCAGTCCGTCGACCAAAACATCCTCTCGTGCAATCAGCAGATCTCGTCACAACCACCTTTCCTTTAATCGTCTGCGTCAACTCCTCTCTTTCTACGAAGGGTCATGACCAAGACCTGATGCGGTCTCTTTATGGGCGTCCACTCCCTCGCAATGGGGCCCTGCCTGTGCTCCTGAAGCTGCAGAGGCCCCAGGAACGGGCTTTGCGATTTGCGCCAACACACCTGCGTGCCCCAACCACCATCTCTAGTCGTCGATGGTACGCTGTACAGCTGAACGAACTCGATACGAAATGGCGAAAGAAGTGGGCGGACGCCGAGGCGACACGTCTGACGCCAGACACCGATGGCCATGAGCGCTCGAAATACATCTTGCCCATGTTTCCATACCCATCTGGGACGTTGCATCTGGGTCACCTTCGCGTCTACGCCATCGCGGATACCGTATCGCGCTACCAGAAGCTGAAGGGCAACAAAGTCATATTGCCCATGGGCTGGGATGCTTTCGGTCTGCCTGCTGAGAACGCGGCTCTGCAGAATGGCGTTGCGCCGGATCAGTGGACTCAACAGAATGTCGCCAATATGAGGGAGCAGATGGGTCTCATGAACGAGAGCTTTGACTGGAGTCGTGTACGATATTCTCTCCATGTGTTCTTACGGATCGAGTAGGCATGACTGACTGCCGATTAGGAGCTTTCGACTTGCGATCCCGAGTTTTACAAGCACACACAGAAGCTGTTCCTCATGCTTCACGAGAAGGGACTGGCATACCAAGACGATGGCGAGGTCAACTGGGATCCCATCGACAAGACTGTACTTGCGAACGAGCAGGTCGACTCGGAGGGCCGGTCATGGCGATCAGGAGCAAAGGTCGAGAAGCGAAAGCTCAAGCAGTGGTACTTTAAGATCTCAGAGTTTCGCCAAGCTCTCTTGAACGACCTCAAGTCCCTCGGCGAAGAGGGCGCCTGGCCAGAGCGTGTGATTGCGCAGCAGAAAAACTGGCTAGGAAAATCTACGGGTGCCAAGATCAAGTTCCCTATTCTGGCTACGGGCCATAGCGTAGGTGCTGCGATCGAGGTCTTCACCACCAGGCCAGACACGCTATTTGGTGTGCAGTATCTGGCGCTCGCTGCGACACACCCGAGGATCATCGCTCTCGCCAAGAGCGACCCGGAGCTGCAGGCTTTCTTGGACACGATGCCGGGCATCTCACCAGAGTCCAAGGTGGGCTACTTGTTGCCGGGACTTCGGGCTATCAACCCCCTGGCTTACCACGACGCGACCCCTGATGCGACAAAGGCATCCCTTCCGGTATATGTCGCGCCATACGTCCTCGGCGACTACGGCGAAGGTGCGGTGATGGGTGTTCCCGCGCATGATACGCGGGACCATGCTTTCTGGAGGCATCAGGACGACGAGCCCGTGCGATATGTGCTGGCAGCCTCGGCTGATGAGGCGACAACGACCGTTGAGAACGAGCCCTATGTCGATCATGGCGTTATGACGGAGCATAGCGGTCCCTTCAAAGGCAGGCAGTCCGAGGAGGCGGGCAAGATGATTGTCAACATCCTCGAGCACGCCAAGCTGGCCGAACCAGTGGAAAAGTGGCGTCTGCGGGATTGGCTCATCAGCCGACAGCGTTACTGGGGAGCTCCCATTCCCATCATCCACTGCGACTCTTGCGGCGCGGTTCCTGTACCAGAGGACCAGCTTCCCGTGGAGCTCCCTCGCGTTGACGAGCACTGGGCCCAAGGGCAGACTGGCAACGCACTGGCGTCCTCTCCCGAGTTTGTCAACACCGAGTGTCCCAAATGCAAGGGGCCAGCGAAGCGGGATACTGACACGATGGACACCTTTGTTGATTCGAGCTGGTATTTCACCCGGTTCGCCGACAGCAAGAATGCTAAAGAGCTCTTCTCTCCCGAGGCGGCCAGGCGCTTGCCTGTGGACGTCTACATTGGGGGTGTTGAGCATGCCATCCTCCATCTTCTCTACGCCCGCTTCATCTACAAGTTCCTGGCCTCTGCAGGCATGATGCCTCATCTCAGTGAGGAGGAGGTGGCCAGCGCCGAGCCCTTCAAACGGCTCATCACACAAGGCATGGTGCACGGAAAGACGTTCATTGACCCCGACAATGGCCGGTTCCTCAAACCTGATGAACTCGACTGGTCCGAAGGCACAGCCGTCCCCAAGGTTCGCGCCACCGGCGAACCCGCGACCGTTGCCTACGAAAAAATGTCAAAGTCAAAGCATAATGGCGTCGACCCTACGCAATGCATCCAGAAACACGGGGCGGACGCGACGAGAGCACACATGCTGTTCCAGGCGCCCGTGGCCGATGTGCTCAACTGGGACGAGAACAAGATCACGGGCGTGACGCGCTGGTTACAGCGTCTTCACGAGCAGGTCGAGACAGCCAAGGCCGCCCTCCCCGGTCAGCTGAGCGAAGGCGCAGTCAAGGACCGCCTAGCACAGGAATCTCAACAGCTTGGCTCCATGGACGCCAAGCAGCTTGCTACCTGGGACGCAGAAGCAGCCCTGTGGCGCGAGGTGCAATCTACGATCGCCTCGGTCACGGCCTCGTACGAGGACATTTACTCCCTCAACACGGTGGTCTCCGATCTCATGGGCCTGACCAACGCCGTGGCCAAGGCTCGCCTCGTGGGCGCGGACATGAAGCTGGAGGCGCTGAGCATCATCGTCCGCATGCTCGCACCGATTGCGCCCGCTTTCGCGGAGGAGTGCTGGACAATCTTGCACTCGCAGGCTGTCGAGTCCATCTTTGGCACGGCGACGTTCCCGGTGCAGGACGGCAGCTTGGAGATGCTGCGGCCGCGCACGCAAAAGTGTGTGGTGCAGGTCAACGGCAAGGTCCGAGCGGCGTTTGATATTCCCGAAAAGGGGGGCTTGGAAGGGGATGCTCTCAAGGAGTACATGGTCGGAGAGATACTCAAGACGCAAGAAGGAAAGGAGAAGTTTGGGGAGGGGGCGATGTACGATGTGAAGCAGGCCAAGCGGGCGATCGCAGTGAAGGGCGGCAAGGCCATCAACTTTGTCATGTAGTAGTATTGGTTGAGGGTGTATAATAGCGTGTGACAATAGTGTACGAATGCCTGTACTTTTATCCAGATCCAAGACTTTGACATGCGGTGATGATGAAGACGGCCTGCTCAGCCGGGGCTCCTCTCAGCCGGGACGGATTATTCCGCTCCCCGGGCCGGCCCCGTACGCCCGGCGAGCTACCTGCCACCATTTCCCCAAAACAGTCATTATTATGCATGTTGAACAGATTGCTTGCACAATCAAGTCCATAAACCCCTCGTCTTCATTTCCATCGACTCTCAATTCCTTGGACTCGGCTTCTTCTTGAGTTTGCCGTTCCCAACATCTCAATATCGACCGACGCTCGAAATGACAAGCCGCCCACAATGTCCCTGCAGAGCATCCCCCTGGCCTACCGCTTCCCCCTACTCTACGTCGAGCCTATCCTCGCCCTCAGCGGCTTTTTCATCTTATCCCTGAACCCCTCCCAGATGTTCATCACCCTCTCCCCGGCCTTCTCTTCCACGCCTCCGACCCCTTCCCTCCTCTCCTCTGTGCGCGTGATCACGGATCAGCTCGCGGCCATGCACCTCCTCTTCGCGCTGAACCTCACCACGATCCTGCGGTTCGCTGCGCCCGGAGACGGACGAGTTGACGACGCGGAAGCGGGAGGGAGGCTGACGCGCGTGTGGAGGATCTGCTGCGCCAACATGCTGGTCTGCGACGCGCTGCACTTGGTGGCGAGCGCGAGGGAGCTGGGGTGGGGGGTTATGCTGTCCCCGGGTCAGTGGCGCGTGGAGGAGTGGATGAATCTCGGAGTCATTGCGTGGATGGTGGTGGTGAGGCTGGGAGTAGTGGTGGGGATTGGGATGCCGGGGATGGCAAACGGGGGCGGTGTTGAGTCGAAGCAACGCAAGGAGCAGTAATATGCTCGTTCAGGAACGGCACCATTGCCAGCGCGATGCTGTGGAAAATACAAAGAAAAAAATCTATAACGCAGATTCGTTTATTCAAACCTACATCACTCGATTCTCTCCTCATCACGTATCAACCGGGAAGTCTCCGTATCCTCCTTCCCGTCCGCGTCGCGATACATGACATAGTGCTGCACCATGAATATCGTGTCGTACACAAACGCCAGGTTGCCCAGCGCAAACTTGACGGGGTTGCCAGTCACGCCGCTCCAGTCCCTCTGCACCCAGCTGTCGATTCCCTGCTGCGAGACGCTGAAGACGCCGCCGGTCAGGTCGAGCAGGACCTGCCAGATGCTCCAGCCCTTGGTGCTGCCGTTGCGCCAGTTGGCGATAATCTGGGGGATGTACTTGATGATGGTGACGAGGAGCTTGACGTAGCCGATGGCGTAGATGACGTCGAGGGCGCACCAGTCGGTGGCGGGGTTGAAGACGGCCGCGGAGGAGGAGGCGGAGGAGGAGGAGGAGGGCGAGGTGATGAGGAGGTAGGTGATGGCTACGCCGACGAGACAGCCGGCGGAGACGCCGAGGATGGGCTTGGAGGGACGGACGCCCGGGTGGAAGGGGAAGCCCCAGAGATCGCGGTTGAGGTACTGCGAGGAGGTGATGATGGAGAGGACGAGGGCGTGGAGGGCGAATGTAATGTCGTTGAAGGCGACAGTCGGGGTGAGGCCTGGGTGGCGGGCAGCATACTGCTCGCGGATCGTGGTGGAGTAATAGAAGGCGACGTTGGAGATGGTGTAAGCCGTGAAGCCTGTTATATTGCTTGACTGTCAGTGAAATGATCGATTGGGAGTGCGAGAGAGTGAGGAAGAGGGAGAGGGAGAGAGAGAGAGAGAGAGAGAGAGGCATGGAGGAGAGTGCATGGTGGGGTTACACGCACCGATCACGTTGAGAAAGGGATAGTCAACGGTACTGCCCGAAGTTGTCTGACGCTGGAAATTCAGCAGGGGCTGGGGGTAGAACGAGGCACTCCAGGCCAGGGTGTAGATCCAGCCGAAGAGGGAGGAGAGGGCAGAGAGAAGGTCAACCATCTCGCCGGGTCAGCAGGCCGCTGGTTCCCAAGGGTCGAGAGCGTCGGATTGGGGGAGTTTGTGGCGCCTGGCGAAGCGTCCCGACGAGAGATGGCAAGACGAGCTGATTCGGAGTGGACTGAGCTGCGCTGAAGTGAAGTGAACCGGGATGCATCAACCGGGTGGTGCAGGTTGATCGCGGGGCGGTTTTGCGCGACCCGAGTTTGCGAAGACGGCGGAAACCCTAACCCGCTTCGGGATTCGGGAAGGGGCCGGTGCAGGGCCGAGAGTGAACGTGCAGTGCAGCATCAGCCAGCCTCACGCGACCAGCACCCGTGAGCTGAACAAGGAGCAGGTAGGGTCATCAGGGGATCATGCGTGCTGATTTGATCTACCTGGCTCACAGAAGACACACTTCGACCCTTTTGCTGGCTTGTTTGCGATGCACAGCAGAGGGCACCACACCAGGAGCTGGCCGATCACGTGAGGACCCTCGGCTATGGTCATGTCGTTATCTGAGCGATGGGATTCGTCATCGAACGGGTTTTAAAGCGGCATCACTTTCGCCCTGTTTTAGGGTCAAATCCGATCTTTCTACCCTGATTAGCGTCCCAACTCGGACTAACCCCTTGCCTCTATACTTGTACTCTGGTCGCTCACCCACGCCGATCACTGCCAACCCAAACCGTCCGTCTCACCACCATCACCACCATCCTTTACGTCCGTTACGTCCAGTCACCAGCTGAATCATAGGTATGCAATGCTTTTCATCACACAGGTCCACTTCCCCTTTCAGTGCACCCGGCAAATTCCACTGATGTGACCAAGTCCCTACCTCTGCAACAGCTGCGTTGTCAGCTCTTCCATGTAGAGAGCACCCTTGTGGTGCTCAGGATAGCGGGAACTAGATTCCACTCTGTTCAAACCATCGTCATTGACGATCATTGGCTGTTCCGCACGGCCAAGGGAATTGAATTGAGCGCCAAATGCTTGACTCAGGAGACGCCTCAGTAGACAAACGACACAATTGGCTGTTCCTCCAATGGCTGCTTAGTCCCATCTGCCCAACATCCCATCATCAGTCTTTTGGTATGACCTCACTTCACTCGCCTGTTTTCTCACATTTTCGTATCATCATCCCCCCCTCGTTGCATTCCTGCATGTCGCCTTGGCATTCGCCTACGTTTAAATACATTTATCTCTCGCGACCCATGTAATAAGCCGTGTGAAGCGACCGAAACTCGTCCGTGGCTTGGCTGGCATGCTGCGCTAGTGATACTCAACGGGTTTGATTGAGCCCACGGCTCTATCTCCTGTGTATATGGGTTTGGCGAGTCGAAAGGTGCTTATATAGGTCGACACGCGCATATGAGAGACGGCATTCAGCCTATATTTGGTCCTTGCTTCTGCCAGCTCGTATGCAACCCCGTCAGCGACTCGAATCAACAACAACTTGGTTATCATCACAACTACGAAAAAAAAAACATCACAATGGCTCACACAAACCCTTCATCCTCGCCAACATCACGACTCCTCCTCCTCCCCGTCGAGCTCCGCCTCCAGATCTACCAAGACCTCCTCGTCCTGCCTCTCCCTCTCTCCTCCCGGCCTTCATCCTCCAAACCATCGGCAGAATCATCAACAACATCAACATCAAAATCCACCATCCACGCGCCCCTCCTCCTCACAAACCGCCAGATCAACGCCGAGGCCACTCCCCTCCTCTACACACAAAACACCTTCCTCGCCCATCCCTCCCTCCTCACCCCCCTGCCCCGTCTCCGGCCCGACTCCCCCCCGCTCCTCAACCCGGCCGTCCTCCCTCTCATCCGCCGCGTGCGCCTCGTCATCCGCCTCGACACGGACGTCCCCTTCACCGCAGAGCAGGCGGCGCTGGCGCTCAGCGGGCTGGACGTGCTGGGCGTGGAGGCGACGCAGCGCTGTTTCATGGAGTGCGGCGTCGGGAACCTAAGGGTGCTGGAGGGCGTGCGCTGCGTGAGGAGGGTGGCGGTCTGGGGGAGTTTCGGCGGCGCGGGGGCTAGGTATGTGGCGTGGTTGAGGCGGACGATGGGGAGGAGAGCGGAGGAGAGGGTCGAGCCGTTTGTGGAGGATGACGAGGAGGAGGAGCTGGAGACGAGGACGCTGGGGCGGGCTTCACTGCAGGGGGGGCTGGTTGCGGCGTGAGACGGGGCTGGAGAAGTAGTGACTGCGTGAGCAAGAATGAACCCAAAGCGGAATGAGATGGTGAAGGAGAAAGGGCACATATGCGAAAACAAGATGCGAAAGCAAAGAAGCCACGGCATGTGCGGCAAACACGACAGACTACCTTTACAGAGATCTTCATGAAACATTGCATGAAAAACAAATCACAGTCTTGATTCATCCAGGTCTATCATCTAGAATATCTCTCTCTCTCTCTGACAGCATCCCCTCTTTTTTATTGTCGCCTCCCCCATCCAGGGATCATGCAAGCGTCTATAGACCACCCCACGTCTCCTCTATAATCAAAATCGCAAGCAAAAGCAGCACATGAAGACAATTCAACGAGAGGGACACGCAACGCAGTGAATCAGAGGACAACACAATACAACACAATGCGAAACAAAGAGCGCAGCCAACGTGATTCTGACAATAGCTATCCCTGGGCTCCCCTCCTCCCCCCTCTGAGGCAAAGACGAGAGGGACAGCCTGGACAACGTCGAAATAAAGAAGCCACCAAAAGAACGCCGACTTTCATGCATGCGCACAGAATACGAAAGAGAAAGAAAAAAGATGAAGAAAACAAGAAGAAAAAAGTACACAAAGGGGCTTTATGCCCTTATTGTGGCAGTCATGTAAGCGGCAATACCCTGTTCAGAGCCAGCCGCATGGAGAGCCGAAGAGTTTCGGAAGAGGGACTTCCTCATGAGAGCAGACGCTCCTCAAAAGTTGCCCCGAGCCCCAGTGCATCCATCGCAGCCAACTTGTCCGTCCTTCGTGCCAAAAAATGCGCTCAGCCATGCTTATTGACCACCGCCACCACCCATGGCCTTGGGCAACGACCTCCACCCGTGCTCGTTGGGCATCTTGATCTTGCCAAAGTCCTCGTCCAGGTCCAGGATGATCTTGAGCGCGTTGCGGCTGCGCGCGAACGGGCTCGAGTCCAGCGTCCCGGACACGGTCGACAGCGCGTCAGCGACACCTGTGTGCGTCGGCGTCCCCACGTCCGTGGACTTGCCGCCCGGCATGGGCAGCACGTTCTGCAGCACCTCGTACGCCGCGAGGGTGAAGCCGAACTGCGGCGAAGAACGGAAGATGCGCGCCGGTCCGCCCTTGAAGAAGGCCCGGAAGCCTTCCTCCTTCCAGATGGTCCTGGCCGCGTGGCGCAGGCCGGTGTATGTTGCTTCGCCCTTGCGGGCTTCGACTTGCAGGCGGGTCTTGATCACGTCGCAGGGTGTCGTGAGGTAGGCGGCCGGCATACCGGCGATCGCACCGGCCGTGAGGAGCTGGAGGACGCCGAGTTTCTTGGTCGGGGACTCGCCGAAAAAGTCGCGCTTCAGGTGGCTGTAGGTCGGGAAGTAGATGGCGGAGAAGGGTACGTCGCGGAGCAGACAGGCCGAGGCGCCCTTGTACAGACCGACGAGACCGAGGTTCTTGACGATCCAGAGGGCGGACCTGCGCGGCGCGCCATCAACCGTCTTGGCGACCTCACCCTGGACTTGCAGGCGGATCTTGACAATTTCGAGGGGGTTGGTGAAGACCTGTGAAGGAGAGCTTGTCAGCCAAAGACATTTTCACGTGAACGCACCTACTCGGAGGGGAACAAGGAAGACAAAGAAAGGAGAACAAAAGAGACGTACCACTTGACAAGCACCGGCAGAACCACCAGCCAGCATCTCAGCACCAAAGTGGATGTTGCCCGTCTTCTTGTCGGTAAAGTGACCGCGGACCAGGTCGTTGACAGTCAGCTTGATGGCCTTCTCCGGCGCAACACCCACGAGCTGGGGCAGCACGCCGCTGTACAGGCCGCGGAAGCCCTCATTCTTGACGACCTTCTGGAAGCAGTCAATCGAGTTCTTGTACAGGCGCTGCCCGACGCCGGCGCCGCGCTGGTTCTGCAGGCGCGTCTTGACGAGGTCGATGGGGTACACCATGAAGGCGCCGAACGCACCCGCCAAGCTGCCGAGGCCAAAGTTGTATGCGCCCTCGAGGATGCGGTGCAGCAGGGCACCAGTCTTGGTCTTGACGACGGCGGCGCCGAGCTGGCTGCCGCTATCGTAGATGGGGTTGCGCCACGAGGGGTCGAGGACCTTGGCGAAATCCATGAGGCCGAGGCGGCCCGAGGGCTCGTCGAGGCTGGCAAAGTGGAAGAGGATGTCGGCCTCCATGGGCGTGAAGAGGGAGAAGCGGGTGATCTTGGCGGCCTCGTGGAGGAACTCGGATCGCGTGATCTTGCCGTCGGAGCTCTCCTGGACAGCACGGCGCACGATGAGCTCGACCAGATCCATCTCCTTAATCATGTTCTGAAAGGCGCGGACGTTGGCGTAGGAGATCTTGCTGCCCTGGGAGATGTTGCACAGGGTGCCGAGGTTGTCGAGGAGGTGGTCAGACAGCTTGTGCTTGGCGGTCTCGATGATGATGCGCTCAAAGTCCTGAGGGTCGATGTAGCCATCGCCATCCTTGTCGAAGAGCTGGAAGGCCTGGCGGATGCGCTCGCCCTGCAAGCCGCGCAGCATCTGGGAGAACTGGGGGTAGCTCAGATCGTGACGCTTCTTCTTGCTGCCAATATAGAGCTTGGCCCACTCGCAATCCCAGTCGAATGGGATGCTCGACTCGCCCTTGTTCAGCTCGTAAAGTTTCTTAAAGTCGGAGTACCTGACGGTGCCGACGCGGTCGACGTCGAAGAGACGGAAGGCGATCTCGTACTCGGCATCGGGCTTCATGAGCAGGTTCTCAAAGACGCCCCAATCGGTCAGGGACACGCGGCCGGAGCCCTTGCTGTCGGCGACACGGAACAGTATTGAGTACTGCTCGCGCTTGATCTTGTGCTGTGCATGGCGAAACGTGGGCACGGGTCAGCTCACGTCCATTGTGCCATGTGAAAGAGATGCGTAGCAGCCAAAGGGGGAAAGGGACTCACGTAATCCTCGCCCTCGGGCGCAACAGCCTTGACAAACTCATCCGGGCCCATGTAGAGCTCACCAGTCTCGGGGTCCTTGATGGCATGGCTGGTGAAGCGCAGCTTGGTCTGGGCAGAGAGCTGAGCAGCAGGTTCCTCGGTGCCGAGCAAGGACTCCTTGACGGCCTCCTTGACCACTGACGCCGTCGCCATGCTGAAGGTGTTGTGTTTTTCGTCTTTTCCCGAAAGAACTAGGTAAAGTCGGCCGAAATCGAGGAAAGGAAAGAAGACCGGATTCTCCCCGGAATGAAGGAACAGACCAATGGATTGCGGGGGAGAAGGTGGTGAGGAAATTGTCGGTTTGCGGTGTCGGTCGGGGAACACCTAGGTAGATACGGGGTTGGTGGAGGTGGGAAGAGGCTCCTCAAAAAAACGATAGGCGCGTGCGTCGCCCGGGTTGGAAGGAAATTGGGACAGCGCAGCAGACAGCGAGAGACCGGATCTACAAGCAGGGTTGCTCTGTGCAGTGTGCGTGTGTGTGACTTGTGGTTGATTTTGCAGTGGAGCACCGAGTGGACGCGAATGGGGCCCGGCCAACTTGCTCCCCCAAACACAGCGAGCGAGACAGGGGTTCGTTGTCTGTTGTTCCTTTTTTTTTCTAACGCGGAATCGTGATCCAGTATTTGGGGAGGAGGATCGCAAGCGTGGCGCCAAAAGCGAAGAGAATCCGGGGGAACGATGAAGGGATTGGAGTAGTATCAATTCCCCTTCTCGGAAACCGAATGCTCTCGACGCGAAAATTTTCCCAGTCAAAGGACGCGTTCAAAGGGATGTCTAACTGCCCTGGACGTTGTTGGAATTCGACTCTCAGAGACAAGCTAACGCGAATGGGTCAGGAGGAAACGAATGTAGAATCAGAAGGAAAAATTGGGTGACCGGTAATCGGCTCTGCCAGTCTGACGCGATTCTCTTTTTTTTTTTTCCTTGGTGGCTGGATGGCTTGGATGGATGGTTGGCTGGCTGGCTGGCGGCTAATTCCGTAATACCGTACACGCACACGCACACACACACTTGCGCACGAATCCTAGGGCGAGTCGCAAAGTCGGAAGCGAGGCGTGGCCTGAGTCAATCCCGCAGCCATCCAGGGACGGCGTGTGCGAAGACGGAGGAGAAATAAATGGGTCGGTGAGGAGCCCGTCGGTGAGCGAGGACGTGGACGAGGAGGAGAACGAAAGATGGAGGAACAAAAAAGCGGTGCTCGACGCGTTCTGGAAGACGGCTGCTGCCGAAACTGCCGATGGAGTTGCTTTGCTTCCTATTGTCCTTGAGATGCAAAGACGCGCATCATTGTGTCGATGTTTTAGGTGGCCATTTTGTGCGGCTGGTTCCTGCAAATGGGCAAAAATGGCAGAAACGCGCTAGAGCCTCGTTGCTCAGCCACACCTGTCAAACGTCCTCAGGCAAACTTTCCCCTGGCCAGCCACATCATCAGCCACAGTACGACGAGCTGGTCCGCGAATCCTTCTTGCACATCTTGGGTTAGCCAGGGACATACGATCAAGGCACTATTTCGTTCCCGTTCACACAGCGGCCTGTTGATCTCCAAGGTCGCCATAGCGGGGTCCAAAGTTGCAAATGAGAGGTAACAGCCGTCATCGGTGAAATAGGCAATGTCTATTATGTCTGACCATGTTCCTCACCGTAACGCCATTCTCAACGCCAGTATACCCTCGCGACTTCTAAAACAAACAAAATAGCAATATAATCAACGTCCGACTTTGAGCAATACGTTCCTGTACAGCCTCTCGTTCTATTGTAGTGTGTCGCTCGGAGCGACCAGTGCCAGCCTTGTTCATGGTCTGCACAGGTTGACAGCGACAAGGTCTCGGCCGCGTGCTGTGACAGCACCCGCTCGCAAAAAAATAAAACAAGGAACATGTATGTGCTGGCCCTCATGGCGAAAGTATGCAAGAGCCTGGAAAACGAAATGGGTAAAATGTGCATGTGAAAAAGGCCGCTGCCCCGTGTCTCCTTCATTATTCGTATACATCATAAAGTGCTGGTCCGGTCAGGCCTACGTCGTGGTGTCGTGGTGTCCGCAGTTTGCTGATCTGACAAAACGGTGGTGGCCTCTGACTTGGCCCACATGCGCCCACATGCTTATCCCTCGATCGGGACGAGCAGGTGGTTGCCTGGGAGGAAAGAATCCGTGTGCTGGTCAGCTTGAAAGTGTTGAGACTTTGTCGAGCGGCGGGGGGCGTGCAGGGCCAGATCAAACCCGCGCTCGAGTTGTCGCTGAACCATCGTGGCTGCCTCCTTGAATCGCTTGTCGCTGTACTTTTCGAAGATGGCGCCATGGTGGGAGCGCGGGTTGCTGCAGCATCCCAACATCATATTGACCAGCGGCCAGAGCTGACTGAGCGTGTATCCCGAGTAGTGCACGTGAGCTTTCGTCTGCAACAAAATTAGCACCTCGGTTCGCGTACAAAGCTCGGAGCAGTGTAGGACCTACCCATTCGCCCTTTCTCAGGATCAGCCTCGACAGGCAGTGAGCTCCGGCTGCGAGAAAACTCGGAGGTGAGGAGACAAACCGCTCATCCATAATGGTGAGCTCCAGAAAGTACTTGGCCAGCGTGCGAGTGTCGAGGTCGTAGTCGTCCGCTTTGCTGACACGGCGGAGGAAACTCATGGGGCCAGGCCAGCCAAGCTCGTAGTTGAGCATACTAAGCATGAACCGCTCAGCCTTCAAGATCTCATCCATAGTGTAACCGCCGTCCACCATATAGACAATCTCTTGTAGCGAAGGACAGTTGATCTCCTCATACTTGGAGGCCAGGAGGATCGCCGTCGCGCCCACAAGCTGAAGCTTGCCAATGGAGACAACCTTGTTTGAAAGGAACCGATCGATGTAGTTGACCGTCAAAAACAAGGTCTCTGGGAGCAGACAGAAGCGGTTGTGCACTTGGACGAGCCAGTCCATCAGGACGGATCGCATCGACCACTGGATCTCGGTTTGCATATCCATGTAATGGGCGTTAGGGAGCATGTTATTCTGCGAACAGTCAGTCACCTAGGCCAAAAGAGGATTAGTAACGCAGAAGGGAGATGTTGCCCACCTCAAGTTCGCACATGTACTCAAAGATTTCATCTCCGTACTCTGCCACCATACTGACATCCCACATTTCCTCTTCGATATCGTCATAGCTTCTCGTGGCCTGCACTTCGCGCTTGGCATCCTCAAGTTCTCGCTGGACGCGAGACGTAATCTTGGGTTGCACGAGGGCTGTCACCACTCCGGTGGTCTGGTCTCTAGAGGGAAACGAATGTGCGGTAGTGAACGCTTGATCTTGGTCGTCGTAGTCGTCCTCATCTTCCTCCCAGTATTCCTCCGGCTCGGACAAGGTCGATGCGGCTGCAGATTTACGGCCGAGACTTGGAAGAGGAAATTCATCGGTCGAAGCAGAAAGTGGCTCGTCTATCCTCACATCTGTTTCGTCCAATGGCTCAATGTACCTAACATCCAGTGCTTTCGCGGAAAGGTCCCGAACCTCGATAACAGAGGCGGCATCATCAGTCAGAGCCTCTTCCTCCAGAGTCTGTTCCTCAATCATCTGGGGCCGCTCGCCGATCCTGCTTTGCGTTCGCCTCAAGGTTTGATGACGGATCTTCAAATCTGGCTGACTCTTGTGGTGACGCGGGCCTGCACCTCTCAGACGCTGCTGAGGCTGTGGGATCACGTCGGTGGCGGCAGCGGGTTCCTTATTCGAACCCCCATTTGTCGATTCCTCCTCGATAACCTGGAAATACAATCGCGAGTCATCATGTGATGGAGAAGTCGATGGACGCTGGTGCTCTTCAACCTTCTCGTTCGCAGTCGTGCTCTTCGAAATCACAGAAGATTGTTTCGGTGCCAATGGGTTGGGGGCATCTTTCCGGACGAAGCCGATGTTCTCTTTGCCCAGACTTGTCGCCGTTCTGGGTCGTGTGGTAGTTGCGGTGTTTGCCTTTGCGAGTTTGCTCGTGTCCCTACTGCCAAGGGTGTTCTTGAGCGTGTTCGTGACATCCCCAAAGACAGCACGCTTAGCTGGCCCTCGAAGACCTCCGGCAAGCGTTGAGGCCTTAAGATTCAGGTTTCCAGTCGACTTGTGTCGCGTGTGAAGCATGGGGACGGCATTTTCGTTTCGCCGAGGTCGATTGGCCTGCCAGATATCGTCATGTTAGTCCACGCCTCGACGCCTCTAGCTCTGCAACGGGCCTCGACTGCTGCCCACGGGAGCGTTATCGAGCAAATCCTTCATGAACGTACCTTGATATCCATGGCGAGGGCTGGTTAGATTGAGTGAGATGTGCTTGGGTCTCGGTAGCTGGTTCGGTGCGATTTCCTGGCGTGCGATCGAGACACGTGTAGTCACCGCGACAGACAGTGATTATGAGGAAATTGAGAGTATCATGGATGTTATTGAGGATGCAGGAGGCGAAAATGTCGGTTTGTCGAATCGTGGACGACGCGAGTGCTCGAGACGGACAGTGAAAATGATGAAAGCAGACACGGATATAGACAGTGCAAGTTCGAACTGCAGATTGGTCCGGACAGATTTATGAAGTTGCGTTGTCGAAGAGCAAAGCTGGCGGTGTTTGTCGCGATAGTGGCAGTGGCCTGTGAGTTTAGGCAACGCCTGCAACAGTGGCAAACGGATGTAATCAGGGGGGTTATTTCTGAATCAGACAAGTCGCTGGAGAAGGAGTCGCGATGCAGGCGGTCAGGAAGGTGAAAAGAAGGCAACGAGTACTACGCCTGGAGGAAAGGAGAGAGCAGTTGTTGTTATTCTGGACGCCAGGATATTATGAAGAAATGAGAAAGCTTCGAGCTCTGGTATGGGCTTCTCGTTTGGGTCGAGCTGCTCCCCAGTGTTTTGTTTGTTTATGTCGTTTATGCATTGGGTGCAGCATCGCCTGTTCTGTCCAATTGTGCAAGGCTAATCTTAGTGCATGAGCTGGAATTTAGGTGCACGGAGCATTCAGCGCCACCTGCGCCCTGCCATCCTTGTCGGCCAGACGATGACGATTCATCCGCGGTTCTGCCCGCCCGAGCGCGCTAGCCTTGTTTGGGTGGAAAAGTTCCGGTCGCGTCTCACTCTCAGCCTTCTTGACGCTCGCAATGGAGCGAAACTGGCGCGCAATTCGCGTATAAACTGCCAAACATCAGAGACCGTAAATATGTGAGTGTGTTTGACTCTCGATGCCGATGAAAGAAGTTTTCGGCAATTATAAGCGGCTGTAGTTACAGTACAAGACGCTCGCAAATGGTGATCGGTCAGCGCGCAACCTTTTCCGAGCGCTGTCGCGTCTTCTGCGCGAAATCACGTGATCGTAATGAAGCACCTTTCTTCTCGTGTCTGTGTGGTGTCTGTCTGAAAAAGTACCACTCCTTCAAGCATCGACATCGCTGGCGAGAGCTGTTGTTCTCGACTTGCCATCGCTGAAAAGCAAGCATTGATCGACCTCTTTGCCCATTCTGCAGTACCATTACGGGTGATCAGTACCTAGCGAAATATGCCTTCACCTTTGTGCCCACATTATCAGCAGCACGTGGAAAGACAAATGTTGCTCATTTCGATATAACACGTCGCAATCTCGTCCGGCCTTGGGCGACGGGGAGGCCGGTCGCCCCCAGAAAGGCAATGACCATGTCCACTTCATCACATTGCGCTCGGTCTGTGAGATTGCGGCCTGAACAAAAGGCGTGCCCGCCGCAGGGGCAAGTCTCGTCGACGGTGTTGGGATTAGCTTTTGCACAAGTAGCAATGACCCACCAGATCTCGTTCGTGAGGAACTGTCATAATCTGGGACCTCGACGGCTGACGGAGCCGAAGACAGGATCTTTATTGCTGTCAAACTTTCAAAGTCGAGAGGTGGCGACCTGAAGTGTCAGTTGCGCCCTACCCTGGTTCATTTATGGAGAGGCCCCTCTTACCAGCAGAATAGGCCACTTCTGGTGTGCGATTGCTTCCTGAAGCCATGCTGGGTTGTTGAACTGAGGCACCACCACTGCCGATCGACGCAGGTCACAGTCGAATGATGACTCCCATATCCTGCATCAAAATTGACAGATGCCGACGAATTCCAGGGTATCAACAGAGGCGGGACGATGGCTGACCGCCGCATGCGCCAACGCATAGTCGCAGCCACAGCAGCACACCGTCATTTCATGTTGAAAGACCTCTCAACACCATCATTTATTTTCGGGGGGCGACCAACAAATCCTGCCCTGTGGCGCAAATACCGTGAAGAGCTCTTGAGGAACCGGATCGCTCGAGTTGCAACGAATGGCCCGCCTCATGAGCCGCTCAGGTCTACTCATCGGCACTGGCGAGCGAATGACTGGTTCCTGGCAAATTGGCGCACGGCATTGCGATGGGATCGAACAAGTTGCGCGCGCGCTTGTCGAGCGTCTCAGTTTCTCAGGCAAGTGGCAGGGATGGACCTCTGAGGAACGACGGCGTCTGTGCTCTGGTTCGCCTATGCGCCCAGGTTCCGGTATGTGGAGGATCATGCGCCGCGAGTCGTTGGTAGAAAAGTTGAAACACAGTCTCAAAGAACCGCACAGGTCGATCGCAACTGATCGCATCGTCGTGGTGTCGGCTTAGTTGATCGCGGACAATGGCCAAAAAGTACTCGCGAACGTTAGCAGCTCGAAAGGGCCGTCATCGGCATCGGCATCGATGAGCATCAGGGGAGGAACGGGCGTCCGGACCCGTATAGAGGGACGCGCAAGGTAGTGCGAGGCAGCGCAAAGAGTTGCAAAGCCACCGTGCCATATTATCTCATAGGTCGAAACTCTATTCCCGAGATAGGGCGCAAAGACGTTGGCATTCATGGCATCTCAAACGCAACATGCGGCGGCTGACGTGCTGGCTCTTGCTAGGCTTTGCTTACCTTTTCGTCCCCACCACCACCCCAGGACACACTTTGGCACCATGATGAGGAGCGAGCTACTGACGGCCATTGTGAATGACTGCGGGACGCCGCTGCATTCCTCCGGCCGGTGCCTACTGTACACATGTGCTGAGAAGAGTGCGCACCACGGTGAGAGGGCACAGGGCCTGATCCCTGCGAGAAGAGGAAACGAGCGGCTTGTGGGTAGGAGAGAGAGGGAGTTGATTGGAAGCATAGCGCTATTGGACGGCCAGATCCGCTTCGACTGCTCATCGCGCACCAGTTCCTATGGGGTGGCCCCGTGGTCGGTCGCACGAGGGTCCTCATGATGGATGCTCGGCTGCACCCAGCTGGGGCTGGGCTGGGCTGGGCTACATCGTCGTGCGCGGCAAAAGCGAGGATTTTGGGAGGCTGAGGAGAGTCGCAAGAGCTATGCGATCACGGATGTGCCACTCTGGGGTGATTTTGACCTTGTGTGTAGGAATGCGACGTTGACGAAAAACGAGGGCGTGGATGACTTTGGCGATTTGCGCAAAAGGTGTTCCGCACGCACTGGGCCCCGCGCCGCTGCCAACGCCGCCGTCGTCTGCAGGTGGACAGCAAGTGCCATCGACGGTCTCTGCAGTAGGTTCGAGTAGGTGTCTTTCTCCTAGTCAGATTCCCTGCCGGCGAATCACTTGCATCGGCCATGCGTTTGGGCTGTTTTGGTTTTCTGCATGCACTTGTATCGCGGGCAGAGAGGGAAGAGAGAGGGGGAGGGGACCACCAGAACTGTACGTACAGTACTGTTGCTTTGGCGGCTATCGCCCACACAACATCTGGCACAAATTGGCCAGCCAGCCAGTGGCAGGGCGAATCCGTCGACCTGCAGCAAAAGGGATCTGTGGCACCATCGACAGACTCGGCGGGTTTGTTTATTTTTCAAGTGAAGAGAGGAGAAAGTGCCCGCCACCCTCTCGTATCGGTTGTCAGTACAGTACTCGTACAGCACTACGTGTAGCAGTGCAGCGCAGTGCAGCGCAGTGCAGAAAGCACAGGCTGGTGCGCAGGATCCAAGGAGGGCAGATATCCCAGAGATGATATCGCATGCATGAATTCAGACAGATAGATATATAGACAGACATGCGCTCTCACAACCCCTACTCAACAGGGCAAAAGAGGTGAAGAGTGTCGTCACCAAACAAGACCAGCGCAAAAGGCAGAACAGAGCAAACCAGAGCAGCGTCACTCTGTCGCAGAATGTCCGGCGAGTCTCAGGCGAAGCTACAGGGGGGTTGCCCTGCAATGCTGGGATTCTTCCCTGTAGGGTGTACCGGCTATCCCAACCCAGAGCCCTGGATGCAACTGCACGGCACTGCGATGCGCTGCACCGCACAGCCCAGCACTGTACTGCATCGCACCAGCAATGGCCAGACCAGACACCGACACAGACAGGACAGGACAGGGCACAGAAGGGCATACGGTGACAGCGATAGCGACAGCGGACAGCGGAGACGGGTCGTCTGTAGTTCTGTGGCTTAGCACGCTCTACCCGCCGGAACCGCAGAGGTGCCCTACAAGGTGCCGCACCACGGGGCGACCCATTAGACTTGGGCTAGACGTGTGGACTGGGCTGCTGGATTGTGTGCCGCAATACTGTACGGATAGTCAATGTAGATGGATCATTGTGCCGTTATGCGCTGCTTTGCTCTGCTCTGCTCTGCTCTGTTCTGCGCTGTGCTGTGGCTTTGGCTGTGGCTCTCCTCTCTGCCAGGCTTGCTCGCTCGCTCGATCCGCCTCTTCTTCTCTCGCCTGCTTTCGCAACTGCCTCAACGCTTCATCAATCACCTTTCCATCCGTCCAAACATCCATTCCCGTGAGTCCTGTCCCCTCTATCCCAATGCGCCGTCACCCTCGAACCCGCAGCCCACGTCTCGCATTCCATCTCCTCTGCCCCATCCTCAGCCTCTGGCTCGCCCCCAAGCCCGCACCTTGCTTGCCAGAATCGTGAGCCAGAGATGCTACATCTGGCTCTGCCACGATCATCAGCACCATCAGAGTCGTCACTTGTCTCGTTTACATCTTCAATCAAGCTAACGGCTTCGAATCGCAGCTCTTTTAGCACCCTACCGTTGACCGCGACCTAGCCGTCTCTCCCGTCGCAGAGTCGCTTTCACTCTACCGATCCGTCTCTTCAACGACCGTCCGATCCTCCCCCAACACCATCCTCTCGGATCCTCTCTTGATATCAGCATCGCCTGTGTGTATCCTGCATACCACACTGAGTCTGAAGTCGGGTTATCCGAGCTGGCCTCGTGCCAGTCACACACACAATCACACAGAGACAGTCCCAATTCGGGCTACTCAAAGGCTCCCGATCCAACCGTCACCGCTGGCCCTCTTCCTGCTGGTCACCACCACGGGTCGGCAACGCCAGCCCTGAGCGAGCAATTCCGGGCTCGTTCCATCTCATCATCGGCCGCTTTCGAGACGATCAAACATTTACAAGACAATAGAAGAAGAAGAAAAAAACCATCATCATGAACTCCGTGTCGCCCACAAATGGGACCATGGGCTACACAGAGGGCCCTTCCAGTGCGGAAAGCCGCTCTCCTCAACAGCCCGTTGAGCCCAAGACTGTCGCGTTTGAGCTCATGCTGCTCGATTCTCCTCAATATCGCTCGCGCTTGCCCATGCGAGTGCACATTTACCCTCATGACACGACAGACTCTATCGTCACTACGGTCAAGAATTTCTACGGCCTCTACTCGGGCCCCAACGGCTCACAGGCCGTGAGCTTTGAGGACGATCAGGGTATCACCCTCATCGCGCGCTACGAGAACTTTCGTCACAACATGACTGTCTACGTCCGTGTCATTGACGAACCGCCAGTATCGGCTCCCTACTCTAACCACACTTTCCATCCTGCCCCCCTGGATGGCCAGCCCTACTACCAAGGTGACGCCCCAGTATCGCGCGCAGAAATGCACCACAGTCCCGAAGCCTCCAGGCCGGACTCGAGGACATCACGGAGACAGAGCCCCGCGGCAGGCTCACATGGACATCGCAGCGACTCCAGCAATGGCCGCGCTCACTCTGTCCGAAACGGCTACCCACTCGCCAATGGCCACTCTCATGCCTATAGCGACGGCTACAGCAGCGGTGATGGCGGCCCTGCCAGCTCCTCTGGTCGCAGCAAGGAACATCTCGGCAACACTGACATCAGTGTTGAGAACATTGTCGAAGGTGGCCGGCGCAAGCGAGCGAAATTTGAAAGCTCGGTACGTTTTCTTCTTGTGCTTTCGTCCCTTTTCAATCAGTCCATCACTTTCTTGGCATGATCCTAACAATGTATCCAGGAGCTCCCCCTCTTTGCTCCTCCTCAGATGCCCGCTTCGACTTCGAATCCCTCCGTGTCGCCGGCTCGTCGCATTGAGCATCACCATCGCCCTTCTTTGCCCATGGTACAGCAGGGCGTGAATCCCTTTACCAACCCCCAACCGATGCAGTCTCCGCAGAGCTATACCCACAGCATGCCACAGGGCATGTACGCTACTCCCAACCATGCCCATCGCCATTCGCGAGGCAGCGTCAGCTATGGCAGCGCCAACGCTATGGGCATTCTTCCCACACCGGATCCTACGGTGGGCAGTACCATGTCCGAAGAAGACAAGGACGTTGCGCTGCAGTTGATGCGCCTTGGAGACATGTCAAACATCTCTCACGGTCGCACCTCCGCCTCAACGCTGGATGACACGTTCAGCGGCCGAGCTGATGCCACTTCTTCCACAGGCGCCACCAGCGATGGCGAAAGCGAGGTCGACGACGAGCCCGCTGCCCGTCGACAAAAGCTGGACCATGCCGGTGCTGCTCGTCCGGTCTATCAGACCATCGACGCACACTTTATGCCTCCGCCGGAGACGACTGGAATCAAGATGGAGGGGTTTGCCGACGTCAAGAAGAGCCAGCCCAAGACCACTACCAAGAAGACCCACGTTCCCATTCCTCGCCCAGGTGGTGCCAAGCCCAAGGGTCCCAAGCCTGCGGTCACGAGCGCCAAGGCGAAGAAGACCGTCCCTGCCCCGGATGCCATCCCGATGTCGCCTGCTTCTGTCCCCCCCTCCAGGAAGCAGTCCATCACGTCCAGCACGCAGCTGTCGCAGGCTGGTGATGAGGACCACCCCGATCTCTCTACCAAGCCGCGTTGCCAGAGGTGCCGCAAGAGCAAAAAGGGCTGCGACCGTCAGCGGCCATGTGGTCGATGCAAGGATGCCGGCCTGTCGGCGGACCAGTGCGTCAGCGAAGATGAGGGTAACGGCCGCAAGGGTCGTTATGGACGACACATGGGCGTGCCTATCAAGAAGGAGGATGCGCCTGTCATGCAGTCTGGCCTGCTTCCCGCTGCGGCCATTTCCGCCGCGATGCCGCCTATGATGGGCATGTCTGCTCCGGCGCTCGACAAGGCCAAGAAGCGGAAGAGGTGATGGACGCGCTGGCCATCGCGCCAGCCACTTTACGGTCCTGGATGACCAGGGTTTCGGCTGTCGCTTACTGGTGTTTCTATCTTCCGTTTTATCTTTCACGACGAAAAACCATACACTGTATGTAACGATGCGTTCTTTGAGAAAGCTACCACAGCACAAGCTACGCCTTTACACTCTTTTTCTTTATGGTTGCTGTGTTCTTTTCATCTTCTATTTTCTGTTTTCACACATGGCGTATGGGGGTCAGTCTACAAGCGTACACAGGGGTCTGGGGGTTTACGTCTGTCATCATTCCTGCTGGTTAGAGAGGGAAAGGAGAGAGTGTGCGAGAGGGTGAGAGGAAGAGCAACACTAGGCGATGGAGGATCGCGCACGCCATACAGCTGCGGGTTGAATCTGTATGGTGCACCTGATCGGACCACTGTCTGCGGGGAAAGGAAGGAAGAAGAGATAAAAAAGAACAAACGAGGAGGGCGGAAACATGGCTTGGTTTGACCGGGAGTTGAAGGGCGAAACAGGGCATACACGTGCAGGATGGCGTCGCGAGAAAGGGAAATCGTGTCTGGTCTGGTCTGATTCTCGTTTTCTGTGTCGCATTGTGGATCCTGATAGTCGTTATTTCATTGTTGGTTTTTCTTTTCGGATTTGATCCTCCTCGGTTCGCCTTGATGTACCCTTATGCACTGCACGGCAAAAGAAAGAGCTAATGTCCAGCGTGGGAAGCACGGAAAGGCAGAGTGGCGCGCGTGAAGAACAGGCTTCTGCGGATGCTCTCTCGCTGTTTTTTTTTTTTTTTTGGCTTGGACTTTGTTGTAACGGCTCGCGCTTGATCCCTTCCAGGTAAAGCTGCAAGGTTACTTTCAATTGTGTTCTTATTCTTTCCACTCGTTGAAATACAACGTCAACATCAACAACAGCGGAGCGCGCCCGGGTATGGCTCGGGTTTTCGCGACGCCTTTTCTTTTTTACTGTTTTCTTGCGACATCCAATGACCAGCTTGGAAGAGGTGGAGTTGTGATGCAAAAAGGGTGAGGGGTGGGTTGTGGCGTTGGGGCGCGATGGTCGCATTTTGTGTGCGTGTGTTGTTGGCGCAAAGGGCGGTGAAGAAAAAAACAACAAACAAAACAACAAAGAGGAGCATAAAACAACGGGTTGGAGGATAGAGCAATGTTCTCAGGTGGCAAAAAATCTGCAGCATCACGCGGATCAAAACTATGCGATTGCCATCAGGGCGACACATCATATCCGAGAATGATAATTCCGCGCGCAATTTCGCAAACTATCCACGACTTGACGGGGAAAAAAAGGAGTGTCGAGAGGACCCTGAATTCTAGGTCGAGAGGGGTTTCCCTATATGCGTATCCGCTAGTCCCGTTACGGTGTAGAACACAGGGGTGCTAGGTTCCGCTTTGAGAAAAGCCTCGATTATCATTGGAGGAATAGTCAAGGTACTGCGAAATTGGGGGGGGGGGGTGTTGTTTACAGCGTTACGTCATTTTTTTTCGCTTAACCCCGCGATTGCCGATAGCTGTTGTTCTGATTTTCTGTGCGCTCGCGCGAGAAGATGAGAATCAGATGAGAGGAAAAAGATATGCATTGCTAGAGGAATATACCTTCTGTAAGGATGCGATGAATAGTCTGGCGCATGCAGCTTAGTGCAGAGCATCATGGCATGCGATGGTGGGAGATGCATTGACTTTGGTGTCGCGTCGTGGTGCGATGGAGGGGTGTTTGGAAAGGAGGGGCCCGACGGGAGATCGGAAAGGTGGGCCCTTGGTCTCGTTGAGCACCACGGTGGCTACCCTGTACCTCGCTGGGTGCATCACAGGGAATTCCGATGATGGTAAAGTGCTTGCATTCGACGTGCCGAAGCCTGGTGACGATCTAGGCAGTATTTATGCACCAGAGAGCAGAGACTGCAGTGTCTGTGACGCCAGCTGTGCGATCTGGTCGCCCGTCTCCCAGATCGTGTCGTGCTGCCCCCTCAGGGTCTTTACAATCCGGCACGGCGTGCCATCCCCCCTCAGCTTCGTAGCCATGGCATCAATCTCGGGCTCATCCACGAGCGTATCGTCCTGCGACCACGCCAGGCACACGAGCTTAGCCCCCCTCCAGTTCAAAGGCGCGGGATGCAAAGCCGGCGACGCGGCCGCCCACACCTTTTCATCGCTGCCAAAGGCGCTGGTGGCAAAGGTGCGGTAGACGTCGATGCCGCGCTGGTCCATGCGGGTGACGAGGCTGCAGAGGTCGTAAATCCCAGAGATACCGATGATGGCTCTGGGGAGTGGCGTCTGGGCCGATGACTCGGCGGGTGTCATGACCAGCTGGCACGCGAGGCTGCCGCCGGCCGAGTGGCCGATAAGGACGTAATCTTGCCCGATGCCGTGCTCCCTGTCCAAGTATGCCAGGGCGGTGGCCACGTCGTTGATGTGATCCGGGTGTCTGGCTGCTCTCAGCTCGGTGGCGGGCGTCGCGTCTGCGTCCTGGGGGAAGCCTGGGTGAGGCGACAGGCGGTAGTCTATGCCCGCAAAACCTCGGATCCGGGACGTCTGGGCGTCAGCCGAGGCCATGATGGCCTTGATGGTCGGCAGAAAGTCATTGTAGGTGCGGGACGGGTCGCGCCAGGCACCTCCGTGCAGGTATCTGTGGGCGTTGTTGGCTGTCAGAGGTTCTGAAAGGGGAGGAGTGCAATTGCCCGAGAGCGTATGAGGGTGCATTGAGTTACTCACATGAGCCAGTAGCCAGATTGTGTTTGGTGAGATACGGGCTGATTCGACGATGACCACGACCAGATGCCGATTCTCTGGAGATGGTGATCACCGTACTGACATTCGGCAAAGTCGAGGCCAGATATAGCCGTGCTGGACATCATGATGCCTTTGCGCCGCGCCACCGAAGCCGTCGACGAGTTTCGGTTGACTCGTGAGGTGAGCTTCCCTTACGATGCACGGCAATATGCACGGTTGAAACCGGCCTTGAGCTCATAAAACCAGTGACGCTGCCTGATGCTACCTACCCGGGAGTTAGCCTCATGTAGCCGACATCAGCGTGCCCGAGCGAGAGTTGGTTCTGCAGCAAAAGAGGCCTTGCGCGTAGCAGAGATCGATGCGATGCTTGATGCAAAATGTCTGGTCTGATGGGATCAACATGGAGATGATAACTCGAGAAGTTACTCCAAAAGTGATAATCTTCAAACCGTGATGACCCGCGGCTTGTGTGCGATTGTGAACAAGCTCAGGTAGAGGGACCTGATGATCTGCCCTCCATCGAGCATACTGTCCGTTTTGACCAATAACTCGAGTCAAAGGCCTGAAATAAGCGGGTCGAAGCCATCGTCCAAGTACCGGTACATTTTGTCTTGGGTGAGGGTAGATCCAGCTCATCCAACCCTATTGAACATTCCAAAGAGGCACTTTCGTGGGTGGCTTTTTGACACATGTCAGCAGAAGCAAATTCTCCAACCTGTCAAACCACAAGCCCATGCTTTGCTGCTGCTCCTGCTTCTGCTTCTTTGGTTGATGTGCACAGCAGATCCATGGCCCTCGGCGGGAGTTTCCCGTGATCGACAACCAGCCGCAGGCCCCGGAAAGCCCCCCTGCGCATTCCCACGCGTACACGCAAACACATGGACATGGATAGTATTAGCTGTAGATACAACCTGAACTAGTTGAAAGTGATGTTGAATCCCATCTACAAGTGCTTACACGAGCAGGAATCCTTCCAACCCCGTATATTGTACTATCATGTCGTATTCCTCGCCATCACAAGGCTTGTGTCCGAGCCGCTGTGATGGGCGCACCGCGTCTGCATCCGCACAGACGCACACGCGAGACCCAAAACCTGCATGGGATAACTGTTAGTCCATGGAGGCGTCAGGGATCTGTCTCGCCTAGACGCTAATGACCCGAGTCGCGGATCATGGTCTTTTCTTGGTGCCACTCCCTGCCAGTGTTTCAGCAATCTGCTGGTGATATTACATTCCTATGCATTTGCACCTCCTCGCTGTTGCTGCTGCTGCCGCTGACGAGGCCAGTCTTGCGCGATGGCCGTTTCAATGTCGTGTTTGCCGCGCTCTTATCCTCTCTCTTCTGGTGTTGTAGTCCCTTCACGAGGTTCCTCTCATTGCCGCGGCGCTGCTCTCCCTCGTCTATCACAGACACATCACCTCATCCATCGCCACAACCAATCTCACACCAAACCCGATGAGAGGTCTTTTGCGAGCCTAGTGTGTAGCGTAGACACGGCCGAGCGTCGCGCCGTGGGGACTAGTTCGCAGCCACCAAAACCACTTCCTCGGCTTTGCCCAGCTGGATAATTTGTCGTTCACTCTTTTCGTTCGCACCCAGCCGCCAGCGTGTGTGACTGGTGCCTTGAGCACTAGACTATCACCAGACCGGCCCTCTTGTCTAACCAGTTCCCTGGGCCTCCCGCCCCGGAACGTGTCCGGGGTGGTCCAGAAAATGCCGCTACCTGCTCACGAAACCTGCCATGTCTCTCTTTTGCGAAGGGTAAACTCGGTGCGTGAGATACACGAGCACCCAACTTCAGGTTCAGAGACTCCAAAATTGGCAAATCTCGCTGGAAAGGAGAGGTTTGTGCAGCAAACACCATTCCTCATCCATCCACCGGGGATCATCACGTGGGGACCTTTGCAGTCTCGCCTCTTTCCGGTTCTGGGACCGAATGAGGCTTGATGGACTGGACAGCCCACCCAGACAGATCCGCCCCCCCTGGCGATTGTCGTTCCTGAGTCGATGACCCTTGGTCGTCAGTGGTCCTAAAGGTCTATATGTACGGGGATCTTGAGCCTCCATTTCCCGTCGATCCCCCTTCTGTGACGAGATTATCCCATTTCATTCGGGGAAGGAAAGAAATGTGGCACGTCTGGTTGTTTTGACGCTGAACGAAAAGGAGAGCCTCTACCTTTCTCACTCACGGGACAAATTGCAGGCTTTTGTTTGGGTCCTTGACCTATAACAATTCATACCCACCCAAAAAAAAGGAAAAACAAGTGTCGTACGCTGACAGGGAATGCTTCGGGAGGGTTTCCTGGGCACCTCTCATCGCATCCAAGAAGGCAATTATGCCTGGCCAGGGTGACACTGGCGACGTCGATCTCACAGAATACAATGGCGATGCGTTGCGCGTCACGGCGGCCCTCTTCATGGGTCTGTCCTGGATAGCAGTGCTCTTGAGAACGTACACGCGAACCATCTTGACAACCTCCTTCATGTTGGATGACTGGTTCATGATCGCGGCCCAGGTGAGCATCCAAAAGCCTTCCCTTCCGTTCTTCCTGTGCTCTTTCAGAGGGAGCATGACTACAGAACAAGACTGACGACTTGATTTCAGCTTGTCTTTACGGCCTCCTGTGTCTTTATTCTTCGCGGCGTCATGTCCGGCATGGGCCTGCACAACAAGGCTATCGAGAACCCCGATGACGAGGTAGATGCCCTCATGGTGAGTTTGATCTTTGACCTCTTTATCTGGTGAATCGTGCGGTTGAGTCTGACCTTGTTTCTCCCTCTCAGTGGCAAGCGCTGGCAACGGCAACCTACGTCCTCGACATGATGTTGATCAAGCTGAGCATCGGTTTCTTCCTTCTGCGGTTGGCAACGCAGAACGTCTACAGATGGATCCTGAAGATCAGCCTCGTCGTCATTGTCATCTGGAGTACCGTCAGCTTCTTCTGGGACATCTTCCAGTGCACGCCAGTGCAAAAGCAGTGGGACAACCGCATCGAGGGGGGCCACTGCGCATCCCCGAACCAGGTCGTGCAAGCCGCGTATGCCCTCAGCGTCATGTGCGTGCTATCTGACTGGCTTTACGTGAGTGAAAATCTGGAGAGCAGTCTTGGGGGCGGGGGGCTTAGTACTGACGTTGCGACAGGCCATCTTGCCCATCCCTATGCTGTGGAAGGTGAAGATGACCAGACAGGCAAAGGCGACTGTTATTGTCATCCTGGGCCTTGGCATCTTGTGTGTATACCTCTGCGACGTTTCTGATCATGGTGGCATGCTGACTGATCTTTAACAAACAGTGCCAGCGTTGCTACCCTCATCCGGCTCAGGTTCCTCGCCGACCTTGAAGACCTGGAGGACATCCTATGTAAGCAACCTTCTTTCCATACCGAGAACCATGCACGTCTCCCCGGCGCCAGGCTAACGCAGCAGGTAGACGCCGGCACAGACGCCATGGTCTGGACCTTGATCGAGCCCGGCATCGCCATCACCGCTGCCAGCATGGCCACCATCCGCCCCCTGCTCCGACGCTTGCGCGTCCGTGGTTTCGAGTCGAGCGACGGCGTCTCTGGCCCATCCTACGGCCACAATAGCACGTTTTCCGCCTCGCGAAAGTCAAGAAAGCGGGTGCCCGCAGCCAACGACGACCTCGACCTGGACGAGCTTGACCCGAGTCACGCGGACGCCTCCTTCTCCCGGTTCGACACGTTCGACAACGACAACAACAACGACAACAACAACTACAACAGGCCGTCTGCGCTCAACGGCTCGAGCAAAGGGCTGACCACGGTGCACAGCCAGGGGGTTCACATTTATGCGGACAAATCACCGGATACCAACTCCTTTGAGCAGATTCATCAGCTGGAGGCGCAGAGCCAGGACCACAAGCTCGAGCTCTCCGATCGTGCCAAGGGGTGAGGTGGCGTAGGCTAGGGAGGACACAGCAAGATGATGCCTGTGCGGCAAGCTTGGAAGTTGTTCCTGCGGCGCGGAAGCCAATGGCGGCCGACGCAGACGATATGGCTATGCGTTTTAATGTAAACGGAACTGGCGTTTGGTTGAACAAACTTAGATCCCAAAAGGGCGACTCTTACACAAGATGGCGTCTTTTGGTTTGGGCGGCTCAGGCCACTGCCCTGAGAGGCATCAAATGCAAGTGTATAGATGTAAATATGTACATCAATTTTGGTAGACTTGATGCCTTGAATGTATTCAACGAGAGCATTCTATTGCTTCTGGAAATCCGCCTGTGCTCTGCTTCAAATGCGCGCTCCCTCATGCATGCACGTCCGGCGGGATCTCGTACTCCTCCTCTTCCGGCCACACCGGCGCCAACACAAAGCGTCCCATCACCTTGCCCATACCGATGCTGTCGCCGCCCAGGCCTTCAGACCCAGGCTTCTCGTCGTTCTCCTCCACGATCACGGCCGTCGTCAGAAAGTTCATGGCCGTCGCGGGGCTCATCTCCAACGGGGTGCCGCCCCAGTCCATCTCCACGCGACCCGACTTGCGCACGTTGAGCTTGCCGATCATGCCGCCGCGGCTGAGCAGGCTCGACATGAAGCCTTTTTCCGCCTCCGGGTCCTCCTCGACGTCGAGGGCCTCGTCGGGCTGCTCGGCCGTCAGGTCCACGGGCCCCTCGGTGTCGCCCATGCTGGCGTCTTCTGCCGGCTCGGTCTTAATGCCGGACTGTGATGATGATTTTGCAGGGGCGACGGGTTTGAGAGGCGGGAGGAGGGGAGGAAACTGGAAGAGGTAGAGGCGACCGTCTTTGCTGGCCACGGTGTCTTCGCCGTCCTCGGAGACGGTGATGGCGCCCAGCTCGTCGGCGAGCAGGGCCAGGTCGGACTGGATCGCCTTCTCCTCGGGATCCGCGGGGATAACCTTGATGGCCTTCTTGGGGATGTCTTTCTTGGGCAGATCCTCACCAGCAGGCCGCTCGTCAATCTCCATCAGGTCAGCGGCACCCTCTGCCGGTTCCTCCTTGACCTTGACCTCCTCGGCCTGCTCCTGCTGCTCGTCGCCCAACCGCAGCGCCGGTGTCGTGTCCCCACTGCTGTCCGCTACGAACAAGCTCTCCTCCTCACCCACGGCGACGCCGGACGCCTCCGCCGCCTCCAGCTCCGCCGTAGTGGCGACAATGACCGCCTCCTCCTTGTGCTCCCGGCGGTAGATGCCCATGGGTATGGTCGTCGCACCGCGGCTGCTCAGCGTCGCGCGCATGGCCTCGTCGTCGCTATCAAACTCGTCGTCGGCGGTGCTGGCGTGGTGCAACTTGTCGGCGTTGATACGAGCCTCCATGTTTCGTGATCCATCGAGGACATTAAAGTCTTTGCCGCCCTTTGCCGCCCTGCTGCTGCCTCCGTCTCCTCCTCCCCAGCCTCCACCACCACCACCACCACCACTACCACCTCCCCAGCCGCCGCCGCCACCACTTCTTGAGCCTAATGTGGAGACATCAGTCAGTCTCGAGTCATCAGACAGGCCAGAAGATGGGATTCTCAACTTACCAGACGAAGCAAAGCCTGCAGAAAACGGCCCACTGGCCGTCATCTGCCGCCCGCCACGGCTGCCCATCGCATCACCGCGGCTCCTCTTGCTCCTCAGCCTCGATCGTCCGCGCGCCCGAGCCGCGTCCGCCGCGCGCTCATTGGCCTTCTTCTCCTCTTCGCGCGCGAGGGCGTCACGTTCGGCTTCATCCCTGCGGACGTTCTTTGGGCGAAACCTGGCCGTCGGCCCCCGTGTCGTCCGGGCCGTCGTAGCGCCTCGCGCACGTGTGGACGGTGTTGATGATGGTGTGGAAGCAACAGCAGGTGTTGGCTGTGGTAGGGTTGAAGGTGTGGTTGTTGGTGCTGTTGTGGTTGTTGCGCCGTCTGAATCATTGCTGGCGGTGGCAGCTGAGGCGCCTCTCCCTCTGCCGCGACCGGTCGTCCGGCCCCTGACCATGGTTGTGGAACGGTAGAGAGCTCTTGTGAGAGACTGACGGCTGGAGGATACGTGGTATGGCTGCAATCGAGAGACGTGGGCGGTATGGTTGTGTTGTCGGAAAAATTACGTTGGTATGTGAAGCAGCAAAAAAGTGTCGAGTCGAGTTGGATTGGAGGTGGGGGACGTGTCGGTGCTGCCCCGCCAAAAAGTTTACGATTCACCAGTGGGTTAGATCAAGACGCGACTCACTGTGAGATGGAAAAGAACATAATGTTGCCGTGTTTTTGTTTCAATCTATGTCTATCTCATCTCACGCACATGACAGAGTCGCTGCCAAATTCCGTCTCCAAGCTTCCCTCTCTGGCGATCATGGCCCCAATCCAGTCTCTGCCAGCCTCCACGGTCCTGGCTCCAAACTTGACCACGACGCAGCCCCTGATGCGCGCGACAGACCAGAGAAGCCCAGATGACGTTTCCATCGCGAGTCTTGCGTGTCGCCAGCGGTCGAATTCCGACATTTGCTTCTGCTCCTTTGCTTGAGCTTCGGGAGAGCGAAAGTCGCGCTCGCCAATACGTGGCATCGCGGCGAACTCGGCCAGGAAGAAAGATCCAAGTGACTCCATCAGGGGTCCTCTCAGGATGAGCGTCCCAAATATTCCCATATTGTGCATGGAGTCCCTGAGTGGCCTGCCCAGGACAAGACTGTCGGGGCCGGACAGGATGACGCTGTCCCGCAGCAGCAATCGACGCTTGGCAGCCATGTCGGACTGTGACTGATCCAGCCAGACCTCGTTCCTCCCAGACCACCTTACGAAGCTCCAGTCTTCGCCTCGAGCAGATCGTCCCTGCGTGACCCAGTCGAGAACACACAGCGAGGCCCCCTCGGCCACGCAAAAGACCTGCGTCTGCGAGTACACGCTATCCTCGAATGGCTGAACCGGGTCCGGGAGAAGACAAAGAGCGGCGTCTGAGTCGACCTGTACATTGAGGTTTTGCCTCGTCACCACGTCGTGCGAGGGTGACTTGAAAACTTTGGTGTGGCCCTGCGTCACCACGCTCAGACGGGCCCGTGGCAGGACATGTATCTTGAGATTGACAGCGTCGCCACCGACCAGTCCGCCGCCGTACGACAGCAGGAATATGAGAGCGCTCTTGTTCCCGACGTGGGCTGTGGGAGAGATGAGCTTCAGAGGGTACTGATATGAGACAGTCTCGAGGCCAGTGCCGCCTCCTGGCAGTAGCTTTGCGACGACCTTGCCATCCCCTGGCGCGGATGACGAAGAGGGAAATGGGGAGGTCATGACAAGTTCATGACCCGCGTTCCCGGCTGACTGGCATTTCGCGACTGCGGGACGAATATTTATATGTCTTGAATGCCGAGATTGTGTTGTTAGTCTGGTGACTGATTAAGAGGCAATCAGCTCGTGTGTAGCCTGGCGTACGTAGATAGATCGAGATAGGCATTTCTCCACTCCGTCGATATGCTTTACACATGAGGGCTGAAAAGGACATGAGAGAAATCACAATTCCAGCTCATGGTGGCTCCAGACCTATTCAGGCTGCTTTTCCAGAGCTGATGATTCGGCCATCGACACTGTTGAGGTCAACCTGAGAGGAAGACGGCGACCTTGGATGCTCGATGATACGAGTACAGACATATTCAGCCGGAGATCACCCGATAGCAGGAAAGGTACCTGACGATACGTGTCATACGCTGCCAAATCCAGGTATCTTCATCCGCCAGCCTCAGCCCAAGCATCCGTCAGGCGAGGCCCCACCGCGCGTCTGTTCCATCAACACGCCAGCGTCGCTCTCAAATCGCCAACGCGCGCCTTGCCCCCCCCTTCGTGATTGCGAATGAGCTTTGGTCCGTCAGCATCCATCTCGCAGCACTGCGCTCACCACATTGTCGCGCAATTTTCTCGCGGATGTAGCTCCAGTTCAGATCGGTTTTTGCAAGCGAGCAAACAATCATGTCCGATCATGAGGGAACAACGCCAGAGGCTGAGTCGTCGGCGCCTTTTCGACGATCTGGACGCGTCTCCAAAGCGCCACAGAAATTCGCCGACGACGCTGCGTTGAGCGGTGCACCCAAGCGCAAACGCGCGCAGGATGACGGCGAGGATAATGGCGAGGATGCGTCAGAGACCGACGAGGAATCAAGTGAGGATGACAACGACTCCGCCGCCAGTGACGAGGATCGAGAGGCCACACCAAAGCCGCGCAAAGCAGCAGCCTCCAGTCGGGCACGCAAGTCTGGTATCAAGAAACCAAAGCTCAACGGAGCATCCGCGACACAGTTTAATGGCATCCCGAGCAGACCCAAAAAGTCTGTCAGAATCGAGGCTGGCGGTAAGGGTAGTGGGCTGTTTGGTGAGTATGAGCTGATCCCAGAGACGCGCGTGCTGGTCCCATTGCTCGGGGCTGTCTTGCTGACAATCCCTCAGTTGATGTCTTTGGATCAGGCGACTCGTCCGACTCGGTAGCTCAGGCTTGGTTGGAAAAGTACAGGGCGGATGAGACGCCCGCCCTGACCGACCTCATAAACTGCATCATTCAATGCATCGGCTGCGAGCAGCTGATCACCGAGGACGACATTCGCGATGAGGAGAACATCCCCAACCGCCTCGAAGACCTCGAAAACGTGTACCAAGAAGTATGTATCTGATGGGCAGAATGCTTCCTAGCAATGACTGACATCGTGCAGCAAGGAGCAGCAGAGTACCCCCTCATATCAAAGGCCAAAAGCGTTCGGAACTTTCGCGACATTCTCCTGCGCTTCTTCCGATCCCTCATCCATGCCCTTCACGAGAGCGACGTCTTGTACAAGGACAAGCACCTGATCGAAACCTTGCAGGCGTGGCTGGCCAGCATGTCTTCGGGAAGCCTTCGATCTTTCCGACACACTGCCACCACAATTTCTCTAGCGGTTCAGTCCAGCCTCGTCGACGTCGCCGAAACCCTCGACACCAGAATATCCAGCACCGAGCACCAGCTCTCGAACGCAAAACGGACCAAGAACACTGCAAAGGAGGCGGAGATCCGGCGCAATCTCGAGCAGGCCAACGAGGCTCGCGAATTCGTCGAGACCTCCATGCAGTCATTCTTCGACGTCGTCTTCGTGCACCGGTACCGCGATGTCGAGCCAAAAATCAGGACCGAATGTGTTGAGGCTCTGGGTTACTGGATCTGGACGCTCCCCACGGTTTTCCTGGATCCGACGTACCTGAGATACCTCGGCTGGGAGCTGTCAGATCAAAACGCGGCCACACGTCACGAGGTTCTGAAACAGCTGCAAAAGCTGTTTAAGCGGGACTCTTCGCAGCTCGGCCACTTTCTTGACAGGTTCCGGCCGAGATTGATCGAAATCGCGACGAGTGATGTCGACATTTCCTGTCAGGTTGCTGGCATCGCCGTTATTGACGCGCTGCGCGCTTCCGCATTGCTCGAACCCAACGAGATTGACGCCATTGGCATTCTGATCTTTGATCGCGAAGTCCGCATCCGCAAAGCAGTCGTGGGATTTTTCACAGCATGCGTGGACGACGCCTACGAATCGAAACTCAATGAGATGGGCGGGGCTGATGTCCTCGAGGAGCTGGAAGACGGCGACGACGAGGACTACACTACCCCGAGGCGAGAATGGGTGACAATCAAGTGTCTTGCAGAGACGCTAGCCGTCTACGATGCGCAGATCCAGGAGAGGCAGCACGACGAGGCGCCAAGCAGTCTGGACATTGCCGTGGGTCTGCTCGATCTGAAGAGTCCCGAGACTAATGTCGCGAGAGCAACCTCCGCTCTCCACGAAAAGGTCTCTGAGCTCCGAAAATGGGAGACCCTGGCGGGATACCTCCTGTTTGACCACACCACCAGTACCAAATCAAGGTCAAAATCGAAGGGAGAGTCCACAGACATGGCCTTCAAGCGAGCTGTAGCCCCCTCACCGGAAGAAGAGACGCTCCTCCTCCACGTTCTGGCAGCAGCTGTGCAGACGACCCTGGCACAAGCAGCCGAGGCAGAGAAAGGGCGCAAGAAGGGCCCTCGTCCCGATACTGACCAGACGGAAGATCTCGCATTGGAACTCGCAGCTACCATCCCCAAGCTCCTCAACAAGTTTGGCGCATCTCCCGAGACGGCCGCCATCTGCCTCAAAATGGAACACTCACTCGATCTGCAAGCATTCCAGCAATTACGACAAGAGTCAAGCAAATACAGCAAACTTCTCGACGAGGTCGTCACGCAGTTCACGAGACACGATGACCACGCCGTGCTCTCTGAAGCAGCAGTCGCGCTGACGCAAGCTCGTCAATGTGACGAGCTCGAGGAAAGTGTGGACGTGAAGCTGGCTCAGTTGTGGGAGCAATGCACGACCGCCCTTCGCAATTCCGACAAAAGTCGTGAGCTGTTCATCAGAGGCAACCTGGAAGAAGCTCCACTGCGTGATCTCATCACTGTTGTCATGAAGATGAGCAAGCTTGCTGGGGTCTCTAACTGTATCGAGATTCTTGAAGCCGAAGGTGTTTCTGACGATTCAAGTTCGTCCATCATCGCCATCCTGATCAACATTGTCCATCGGGGCAAGTTTGAACCTGCTGACGATGAGGATATTGATGACCTCGAGGATGAGCTTGTTGCTTATGCTATTCAAGTCTGTTACATTTACTTTGTATGGAAGATCCGCGACATCCAGGACATGCTGAAGAAGGACCAGGCCGTCTCGAAGGCCTATATTGACCGACTGCAAGGGTACCGTCAGCTGTGCCGCCGATACTTGATCGAGACCTTTTCCTCTCGCGTCCTGGTTGATCAAATCCGGCTATTCGCGACCGAAACATTTTGCGACATCCACCTCGCTTTTGGCAGCTTGCGAATAGATCTCGCGCAGCTGGAGGGAGATAAAGCAAAGGCTACCTCGATCTCACGGATCAAGACTTTGGTGCAGGAGATTGAACCGGGTCTTGTTCCCGAGCTGCTCGCTATCTTTGACGGTGCCGAGAAGCAGTATGCCAAGAAGGCGAAAAAGGACAAGACGCTGAACGAACCCGCCGAGGACGAGGATCCCATGGTTGAGGAGGACGAGGAGGAGTCTGACGAAGATGAAGACGAGGACCTGTCCCCCGGCGAAAGGCAGATCGCCGAGGCAAAGGCGGAACGCGCTCTCTGTGACCTCACGGCCAAGTATGTCATTGCTATCAACAACCGTCTCCTCGACTACCGCGGACCTCAAGCAGGCAAGGTTCGTCTGCGTCTCCGCCGCAACCAGGCAAAGCTGGGCCGGCAGTACGCTCAGGTCGCCGCTGGCCTGCACACTGCCCCGAGTAAGCAGAAGCAGCAGCAACAGCAGCAGCAGCAGGTTCGAAAGCGACACCCTAATGCCAAGCCCATCCTGCCGTTCCCCAACAGCAGTATTACTGCCGCTCCGATCCCGAGACAGCCTACACCAGAGGCCATCGAGGATGATGAGAATGGAGAGGCGGATGAGGAGGAGGAAAACCCTTTCGAGGAAGAGGAAGTGCAACCTGAAGAAGGGTCGAGGGAGGATCTGCGGAGAAAGGAGTTGCTGGAAGAGGACCCCATCGAGGACCCTTCAGATGACGAGGCGGCGCGGTCATCAAATCAGGGCAAAGACCAAGATGACGATGATGTGCTCGGGGATTAAAAACATCTTTTCTTGCTTTCGGATCGTCTGTACATAATATGAAGGGTGCGAAGAGGGAATGGAATGCGAAGGCGCGCAGGTTCTTTCTATGTGTGTTTTCATTATTCATTTTCCCCCCCAATGAACATTTTGCCGACAAGAGGCATTGCATTAGCTGCCACAAATCAAGGATATCTCAACTTGCTTTTCATAATTTCAAAACAAGGGTTTCCCACACATGAGTGCGTAAACAATAACCTGTGACCCTTCACTTCCGCTTGAGTTTCTTGACATGGTAGACATTTCTGAACCAAGGGGTATGCATGCGACGTCCAAAAAGAATCAGCCAGAATTCGAAAACGCCCTAGCAATGCGAATAAAGAACGGTTTCCTCCCCTCCTCCCGCCCGCTGACACATACCGACCAATTGGTATAGTTCGTGTGTCCTTGAGTGTGACTCCTTCCATCAAACATCCCTGATCTTCGTGCCGTGCAACATAAAGCACCGCTTCCATCTCTTGTTTGGTCCGGCATCGCACATTGACGGATCCTGCTCCGCTTCCTGCACGCCGTACTGACGAACGCAGCAGTGGAACGGCAAGTTCTGGACCTTTGCCGGCGCATCCTCTTGCTGCTCATCGCCACCACACTCCATGGAGCTGTCCGGCGGTAGCTCCTTTCCGGCCACCGGCTTCTTCGCAGGAAGGGGTCTGCGCTGTCGCGCCTTGACCTCTTCCAGATTTCCCCAGAGCTGAAACAGTGTCTGGCGGAGACGCTCCAGCGTTGTCGTGTCCTGCCTGAGGTCGGCCGCTTTGAGCCCGGTGAGGTACTGGGCGCCGGCGTCGCTGACTTGAACCCACATCTCTTCGGCCCCTTCCTTGGGGTCCTTCGCTTCTGCTAGTTTGAGAGAGAAGTGAAACTCCCACTGCTTGGAGGCGGGATATTGGGTACCTGACTCAGATTCCGAGCTTGATGAGTCTGAGCTTGACGGTGCATCCTCGTTGTCTGATAAGGCGTCATACTCAGACGCCTGTGCAGGCTTCTTGCGACGGCAGAAGTCGTCGAGGAGAAAGGGGCGAAAGTCAACAACGCGCAAGCACGCTCTGTACGTCACATTGATGAAGGGTAGCCGGAGTTTCACCCCTCCCAGTTCGCCCATGTCGACAATCTCATATACGGGAGCCGTCATCTCAGCAACTGAGCTGATCGACTTATTGAAATGCTCGCAAACAACTAGTAGTAGTTAGTCAGCTTGCGCCCTCAGGTGGCTAGGATTATCCACTCACCTGCTTGATTCGATGCCACGGACGACAGAGGCGGCGGCTCGCTTCCAGTTCTCGATGATTTCAGTGCGTCTCTTTCATTCTGGCGTCTCTGTTTTCGGTTGAGCCTTGACGCCGACGGCTTTTTCACCGCAGGAGCCTCGAGCACCGTGACTGACCCGCGTTTCGAGCCGGCAGCAGCTGCGTCACTCACGGCTTTCGCAAGATATTTCTTCTCTGCCCTCAATGTCTGCTCGTAGTCTCTCTTTCTACGCAGGGCTGCTTTCAGTCGCTCACCCTCACGACCAACAGGGGCACTGGGGTTCAGCTCACAGATGAGCACTTTGCCTCCGTTCGATCTTAGTTTACCCTCGAGATTGCTATTGTTGCGGCCCCATGATATCTGGAGATTTTTGATAGAGACCCAGGACCCAGCGCCAATCTTGTGCTCGGCAATCGCTGCAGCTTGGTCATCCCAAGCGGTGATCTGAAGACACCTCTTCCCATATGGTCCAGGCCAGCTCTTCGCTTGCTCCGAATGCGTCCCATTCCTGAATCTATTGAGGTAGCCATACGGATCACCATCCTGGCATTCTGTATGATCTGAGGCGGAGTGCTCGTCAGGGAAATCATAAAAGTTGGGATGCTCCGTAAAATCCGAAACCCAGAGAGTGGTGTTTCCGCCACTATCGTAGGGGTCTTTGATGACGTTGACCACAATGTTGCAAAACTTGTGGTCAGCGACATCTTTCAGCTCGCACTCTTTTTCTCTTACGTTGAGCGACTGAAGTTTGCGGGTTTCAAATTCTTGAGGTCCAGGAAGGCGACTTTTGTCAATGTCATGAAAGAATCGGGAGACGAAGTTCAGGATTGGCTGCCTGGGGGGCGTCAACTTTGAGTATCTCCCTTCTGGACGGATGGCCACTGAAGGGTCAAGACCTTTCGGAGGCATTTTATCTTCAGCGAAAACCCAGAATTTGGTCGTGCGGTTGTGAAGTAATGATTTCTCACCGCCGCGGTACTGGACCTGCTGCCGTCAGGACTGTTTCCATCGACCAATGCCTGAGCAAAATACCTTGACGCCCTCGAGAAGCATGATATCTCCCAATCTAGGGTTCGGCATTTCATCTTTGGGCAAGAAGATTGTGTATTCAATGTACAAGGTATCCCATTGCACCGACATGTCATACAATTGGAGCCGGAAAGTCCAGTCTGAGAAAGCATCAACGATCAGCAAGTTTGCGAGACACCCGGAGAGGAGGTATTACCTGAGCCTCTGGTACTTGTAGGCGCGCGTGCATCAGTAACAAGACCAACAAAATTGATCAGTTTTTCGGCCGGGACGACGTCTAGTATGTCATTGACCGACGAGAAGCCCGCGGGCAGCTCGTCATTTGACCGAGCAGGTAACATTATGTTGCCCAGAGTCCATTTACTGAGCACATTTAGTGAAGCCTCAAATGGCAATTTTCAAGTCTTCAAGCCCCTTCAAGGTCGCCGTGGCCGTAACAGTACGAGGCAAGGCGAACAGGTCATGTGCCACGAGCAGGGAGACCACGACGCGACCCAGGAACTTGTCGGGAGGCCGGACGCGACAAGAAGCGTGTAGTGGGCTCCACGATTCGGAGCCGGACAGGCACGCAATCACGTGATACAGACGCGGCTTCTGCAAGTGATGTTGAGGCCTCAGGCAGCAGCGACGAAAGAAGGAAAAGACGAAGGGCAGAGATGGACCCTGATTAGTGGTTGGCTGCCCCTCCACCCACCTGTGCAGATCCGCCGTGCACTGGACAACGGGCAGCCCGAGAGACAGCGCAAGCTTTGCTGCCCCCAGTGGCCACCCGTGCAGGGCTTTACGTGTGTCATGTACCTAACAAGGACTGTACAGGGCGTAGACCCAGGGCTGCTTGACCACTAATCCGACTGCCGTTAGTGGGCTGCTGGCAAATTATATCACTGGCTCCACCGGGACGGCCCCCCGTCCCTCCTGTTCTCACCCGTCTAAGACCTCTGAAGTCTGAGGTGTCGGCGCCATCGCATCACATTCTGAGGACAAGACTGCTGCTGCTAATTCTCTTCCCTTTCCCTCCCTTCATCATACCCCTCCATTCCATCTCTGCCTCCTCCTCCCCAAGCACGGTTTCGATCCGAGCACATCAGTTTCTACTCTCGAGCGAGGCTGGCCACACGCTGAATCAGCCCTTCGATCCCCTCCCCGATCGACTGTCTGCCGCTTCGAGCCCTGGCTCGACCCCTCGTTGCGCATCTACACCACCCACCCAAACGTCACAGCCACAGCCACTGTCACATTCACATCCTCACATATCCGTCAAGATGGCCGAGCGATACATTCCCGAGCACCGTCGGACAAACTTCAAGGCTAAGAACACTTTCAAGCCTGAAGAGCTTCGCAGGCGTCGCGAGGAACAGCAAGTCGAGATCCGCAAAGCAAAGCGCGAGGAGAACTTGGCCAAGCGTCGTGGTATCGGAACTGGCGAGAACCGCCCTGGTGCCTCCCTCGGTGCCGCGCCCGATAGCGACGATGACACTGCTCCTACAGAATCCCAGGTGTGTATTTCGCATTTCGTCCTTCTGCTTCCCCTTCCTTGAGCTCTGTTGTTTGAGCTGTTGCTGGTGCGTGGTGTTTTGCTTGTGATGTGGGGGGTCAAAACATTACCTCAACCCCACATTAGCGACTGCACCACCGCTGCAACCGTTACTGCCCTTGGTCCACTACGGTTGTGCAAATGGCTTCACAATATAGCGAAAGCAATGGCTCACAAAATTTTAGTTGAACGAGGACCTTCCTCAGATGGTGCAGGGTGTTTTCTCCGACCAGATCGACCAGCAAATCCAGGCCACAACCAAGTTCCGTAAGCTCCTTTCGAAGGAGCGCAACCCCCCGATCGAAGAGGTCATCAAGACCGGTGTCGTCAGCCGCTTCGTCGAGTTCCTGCGATCCCCCCACACTCTGGTACAGTTCGAGGCTGCTTGGGCCCTGACCAACATCGCCTCCGGCTCTGCCACTCAGACACAGGTTGTCATCGAGGCTGGTGCCGTTCCCATCTTCGTCGAGCTCCTCGCCAGCCCTGAGCCCGATGTTCGGGAGCAGGCCGTCTGGGCTCTCGGTAATATTGCCGGTGACAGCCCCAGCTGCCGTGACTACGTCCTAGGCTGCGGCGCTCTCAAGCCCCTCCTCAACCTGCTCGGTGACAGCCGCAAGCTGTCCATGCTGCGCAACGCCACATGGACTCTTAGCAACTTCTGCCGTGGCAAGACCCCCCAGCCCGAGTGGAGCCAGGTCAGTATTCCCAAAGCTATCCCTCCCAATTGCTCCATTCCGTACGCTCACACATGTGCTAGATTGCCCCTGCTCTTCCGGTTCTCTCCAAGCTCGTGTACTCCCTCGACGACGAGGTTCTCATTGACGCCTGCTGGGCCATCTCCTACCTGTCGGATGGCTCCAACGACAAGATCCAGGCCGTCATCGAGGCTGGCATCCCCCGCAGGCTCGTAGAGCTTCTTATGCACGCTTCTACGTCCGTCCAGACCCCTGCCCTGCGCTCCGTGGGCAACATTGTCACTGGTGACGACGTCCAGACGCAAGTCATCATCAACTGCAGTGCCCTGCCTTGCCTGCTCTCCCTTCTCAGCTCTACCAAGGATGGGATCCGCAAGGAGGCCTGCTGGACCATTTCCAACATTACGGCTGGCAACTCCTCTCAGATCCAGGCTGTTATTGACGCCAACATCATCCCCCCCTTGATCCACCTTCTCCAGAACGGCGACCTCAAGACCCGTAAGGAGGCTTGCTGGGCTATCAGCAACGCTACGTCTGGAGGTCTTCAGAAGCCTGAGCAGATCCGCTACCTTGTCTCTCAGGGCTGCATCAAGCCCCTCTGCGATCTCCTCAGCTGCCCTGACAACAAGATCATCCAGGTGGCTCTCGACGGTCTGGAGAACATTCTCAAGATTGGTGACCTTGACAAGCAGGCTGGCGGTGCTGAGGACATGAACCGCTACGCTCTCTTCATTGAGGAGTGCGGTGGTATGGAAAAGATCCACGACTGCCAGAACAACGCCAACGAGGAGATCTACATGAAGGCATACAACATTATCGAGAAGTACTTCTCTGATGATGAGGAGAACCCCGAAGAGGGTGTTGCCCAGACCGGTGCTAACGGTACCTTTGGCTTTGCGGCCAACGACGGTGCTGCTCAGTCTGGCGGTTTCAACTTTGCTAGCCAAGGCGATTCCATGGACATGTAGGAGCTTCCATGATTTTGAGCCTGCATGAGTCTGCTCGCGAGTGTAACGAATTCGACAAGAGATTTGATCGGAACCAGAGCTGCTCCAAAACCAGGAGCTTCCGGGGTCGGTACCCTTGAAGGTCACTCACCCGTCTCTGTGGAAACCGACATCTGTGTTGGCACAGGTCGACACACCCCTCGCCCTACCTCTTCCAATATTCCACCATCTACCCCTTATCACTTGATTTTTCACCCCCTCCCCTTCCCCCAGATCCTGTGAGATCAAAAGCATTTCCCCGATCCCCTAACCCCAGCCGAGGAGTACTGCGTGGCGCGAGGCGCTTGATTGTATCGGAGAGTAGAGGCTCTATGGTAGCTTGAAAGCTCCAGCCTTTGAATAAGAGAGCAAGCAGTCGGATGGCAGAGGATCGTCCCTGCGTCTGCGAAGGAAAAGGAGATAGCCGCAGCTGCTTGGCTATGCAGCAACTCTGTGCTACTTAGGTGGCCAGAGAGCGGACACACGTCGAAGCCGGTGCTAGTGCACTCGAGCTTGCAGACTTGGATGAAGACGGAACCGAAAGATGCGATCGCCAAGTGGCTGTACGTATCTCGGAAAGACAGCTTTATTCAACATAGTCCATATCAACATGAAAATGTCCCCTTAATTAACGACATTACTCGATGCCATGTTCCATCTGTAATTCCTTGATTGTTAGTGAACGTAGAAAAGTTGTAGTCTCTGAGAGCACGTGCTAGCACTGTCCTGCATAGTGTACCACTGCCCTGAGTATACAGTGCCAGGATGTTCTTAGCACAGTAGCACTATCTCTGCGCAATCCACTCCAACGATCAACTGTTTGAACATTCGACTGCCAACATCACCGCTTCAGACCTCTGAATCCTGATCAAAGCATCGAAGGAGGCTTTGAACCCGAAAAGTTTGCTGTATGGTTAAAAAAGGCAAGGCGAAGGCTCCTCAGCAGCCTCCGCCATCGGCACCAGCAGCACGGGATGGAGGCAAAGGCAAGAATAAGCAGTCCCCTGCGGCAGAGGAACTGCCTCCCGCGGGACCTCCCAAGCCGACAGTCAAGCAGCTGATCGGAGGCTCCTCATGGACGGGAAAGCTGCCCGTCAACTTGCTGAGCGAGCACTGCCAGAAGATGAAGTGGGACAAGCCGGTGTACGACACAAAGAAGACACCAGAGGGGTTTTCGGTCTGGATCACACTGAGTGCCAAGGATCCCAAGACGCAGCAGACCATCAAGCTTGATCCGTTCAAGATTCCCATGAGTCATAAGCACCTGATCCTGCGTGACACGGCCATCGAGGCCAAGCACGCTGCCGCCACGTACGCGCTTTTCCGGGTCTGCAGTATGCAGAACAAGCACATGGTCCTGCCTCCCGATCACAAGGCTCTCTGGAAAGAGTTTCAAGCTCTGAAGGTGCAGGATGTCAAGGATGGCAGGGCGTCTCTCTACGATGCTGATCCCTTCAAGGCGTACCTCGAGAGAGAGGAGGCCAAAGCCAAGGCGGACAAGAAGCGCAAGGAGCTGGACGCCGTGAAAGAAAAGGCAAGGGATATGCCGGGTGCCTCGGGGCTCGTTCTGATGAGCAACTCTGCGACTGCGAATGGCCGGTCGTCTAATGTCATGAAAGGCTGGACCACAGCGCCCAAGGTGGAGATGGGTCGGCAAACGCGAACCCAGCTGGAGTCTCTGCTTCGCACGGGTATCACGTGGAATCCGTACGAGGTCCGGATGAGCCAGGCTCAGAAGGACAAGTTGGTCCAGGAGCTCAGCAAGCTCGGGTTCCGAACAAGCCACGTGGCTGAGGCTGTCGATTACTGTAAAGACCGAGAGGAGACGCTGGAGTGGTTGCTGATTCACGTTCCCGAAGACGACTTACCGCGATGGGCCTTGCCGGAAAGTTACTCAGCTGGTGTATCTTTTGGCACGACCAACCTGAAGAGGGAGGGAACCATCAAACGGCTATCGGAAACGGGGTACTCTCTCGAGCTCTGCACCAAAGTAGTCGATGAGTGCGATGGAGACGAAGCTCGAGCTGCCGAAAAGCTTCAGGCCTTGCTTTTCCCCAGCACGGAGACGAATGGAGAAAAGGATGACGCTGGTTTCTTGGATCTTGGTACGCCTGAGGAGCAGTGGGAAGAAGAGATTGCCAGTCTGGAGGCCATGTACGGAGAGAGCTTCCGTCGTAAAGGAGATGGTGTCATTCAACTCGACCTTGGCAGGCTCAAGAACGGGCAAGCAGGAGAGGTAGAGGCATCGATGCAGGTCAGACGACCGCCCAGCTACCCGGATACACTCATCCTCTCCATCATCGCCAAACTTCCGTCGTATATCAAACTCAGCATCGTCCGTAAGGCCCTCGCGTATATGGAGGAGTCTCTGAAGGACGAGCCGATGAAAATATTTCTGGTCACAGATTGGGTGCAACAGAACGCGAATAGCATCATCCAAGAGCCAGGCAAGCTGGTGGATATTTCCGCCGTCTCATCTACAGCCTCAGAGTCGCAGCCCAAGGCAAGCATCGGCAGGAGGAAGCGTGGCAACGCCAACCCAAGACCCATCAAGTGGATGGAGAGCACAGAGAGCCGAAACAAGTGGCTCCGCAGGCAAGATAACCCAGCTTGGAAGGATATGAACGCGAAGAGGAAGAAGCTGCCAGCGTGGCAGGTTCAGGATACCATCATCAGGACGGTGAGCGAGAACGACGTAACCATCATCAGCGGTGAGACGGGTTCCGGAAAGTCTACGCAATCCATGCAGTTTATCCTTGATGACCTCTACAGCCAGGGTCTCGGCGACTGCGCGAACATGATTGTAACGCAGCCGCGGCGAATCTCAGCCTTGGGACTGGCGGATCGTGTTGCTGAGGAGCGTTGCTCTCGTGTGGGCGAGGAGATTGGGTATACGATCCGCGGAGAATCCCGTCGGTCCAAGGACACCCGGATCACCTTTGTCACTGCTGGTGTGCTTCTCCGAAGGCTCCAGACAGCCGGAGGAGAGATCGAGGACGTGATTGCGTCGTTGGCCGACGTGAGCCATATTGTGATCGACGAGGTTCACGAGCGCAGTCTCGATACCGACTTTCTCCTGAACTTGTTGCGAGAGGTGATGAAGACGCGGAGAGATATGCTGAAGCTGGTGCTCATGTCCGCTACCCTGGATGCGCGGACATTCAAGAGCTACTTTGCGTCGGAAGGACTGAGCGTCGGGCTAGTAGAGATCTCTGGGCGAACATTCCCCGTCGATGAATACTATCTCGATGATGTGGTACGGATGACGGGATTCAACGCGGGAACCCCTGACAATGGGTTCATTACCGATGAATCCATGGGCAAGATAATCCAGCACTTGGGTCATCGTATCAACTACAACCTCATTGCGGAAGCGGTCAAGGCCATCGATTACGAGCTTTCCTACGAGAAGAAAACGGGAGGTATATTGATCTTCCTGCCCGGTGTTGGAGAAATTTCTCAGGCCTGCAATTACCTGCGCCAGTATGACTCTCTTTATGTTCTCCCTCTCCATGCCTCGCTGGAGACACGCGAACAGAAGAGGGTGTTTGCAAGACCACCGCCAGGCAAAAGGAAGATCGTGGTAGCCACCAACGTCGCTGAGACCTCCATCACGATCGACGATATTGTGGCCGTCATCGACAGCGGGAAGGTCAAGGAAACCAGCTTCGACCCGCAAAACAACATGCGAAAGCTGGAGGAGACATGGGCGTCACAGGCCGCGTGCAAGCAACGCAAGGGTCGTGCCGGTCGTGTGCAGGAAGGCCGTTGTTACAAGCTCTACACGCAGAATCTGGAAAAGCAGATGGCGGAGCGTCCCGAGCCCGAGATCAGGCGCGTGCCACTGGAACAGCTCTGCCTCTCTGTGCGTGCCATGGGTTTGCGGGACGTATCCCACTTCCTCGGGCGCTCACCCACGCCGCCCGCGACACCGGCAATCGAGGGCGCCCTCAAGCTGCTGCAACGCATGGGTGCCCTCGACGGCGACGAGCTCACGGCGATGGGTCAGCAGCTGGCGATGCTTCCCGCGGATCTGCGCTGCGGCAAGCTGATGGTGTTTGGGGCCATCTTTGGGTGCCTCGAGGACTGTGTCGCGATCGCGGCCATCCTCAGCACCAAGAGCCCGTTTGTGTCTCCAGCCGAGAAGCGCGATGCCGCCCGCGAGGCCAGGATGAAGTTTGCCACCGGCGACGACGGCGACCTCTTGACAGACTTGGAAGCGTTCCAGCAGTGGCGTGCCATGCAGCTGGACCGCCTGCCGCAGCGGCAGATCCGTGCCTTCTGCGAGGACAACTTCCTCTCCTACCAGACTCTCAACGACATCTCCAACACCAGAGCACAGTACTACGATGCCCTCGCGGAGATCGGCGTTGTCTTGCCGTCTGCTGCCGCCGAGGCCGATCGCGCTCCCGTCGAGAGGCGGCCCCAGCTTCTGCGGGCTCTGCTCGCCTCGGCCTTTACGCCGCAGATTGCGCGGATCCAGTACCCCGACAAGAAGTTTGCCAGCTCCATGTCCGGCGCGGTGGAGCTGGATCCCGAGGCCAAGTCAATCAAGTACTTTACTCAGGAGAACGGGCGCGTGTTTGTCCACCCGAGCAGCACGCTGTTTAGCAGCCAGGGGTTCTCAGGCAGCGCGGCCTACGTGTCGTACTTTAGCATCATCTCGACCAGCAAGATCTTTGTGCGAGACTTGACCCGTACGTCTCCCCCCTTATTCTCTTAATGATAGTATGTGCAGGTATATTCTTCAAAGATACTGACCCGTTGTACAGCCTTCAATGTGTACACGCTTCTCATGTTCTCTGGCCCTATCGAGCTCGATACGCTCGGCAGGGGACTCTTGGTGGACGGATGGCTCCGGCTGCGAGGCTGGGCACGGATCGGTGTACTTGTGGCGCGGCTGAGAGGTATGGTAGACAATGTGATTGCTGAGAAGGTAAAGGATCCGGGGCTGAGTCTGAAGGACAACGAGGTGATCAAGCTAGTTACCAAGCTGATTGAGCTGAATGGTTTGGATATGTAGGGAGGCAGTACATACAAACAAGAGTCATGCCTAAAATCTCGAAGGCTGTGAAACTGAAACTCTGATCATTTCAAGGCGACGACAATAGGTATGGCAGAGGTTGCCGTGACACCATCGATGAGGCATGCCACGTCTGTGAAGGGCTGCCCCACAATCGATGACCGTGAAGCATCACCAGTTCTGACCATCTCCTCGCATCATCCGCTGCCGAAAGATTTGAGACAAAACATCATCGTCATCATATGGAACGGCAAGACTCGCTTCCAGGCGAAGCGATCACAGAAGATGAGATCCAGGGTGCAGAGGCTCCTCCAGAAGCGAAGAAACCTCGTAACGCGTGTACGTGCACCTATCGTCATCAACCCAGCGTGACATCACATCGTTATTAACAAACCATAGTCGCCGAACTCATGAGACCGAGATCTCACGTTGCCCAGACAAAATCAGCAGCCTCATCAGCCACCACCTCCAAATCCCACCATGGCTCGTTCAGCGGCCGAATGGGTCTGGGTGCCTACCTCCCCAACCCAGAGTCATACCCGTCCACCAGCCGCATCATCTACCACACCGACGACTTTGTCGTCATCAACGACATGTTCCCCAAGGCCACAGTCCACACTCTCCTGCTGCCCAGATCGGAGAGGCACAACTTGCGTCACCCCTTTGACGCCCTCGCGGACCCGGACTTTCTCACAAAGGTGCGCGGCGAGGCTGCCAGGGTCAAAGTCCTCGCCGCCAAGGAGCTGCGCAGGAGGATAGGTTCCGAGAGCCGTCTGGATGCGAGAAGAGAGGCGGTCCTCAATGGAGCGGCTGAGCCGGATGAGACAGACACGGGCTCGGGGGGTCTACCAGCCGGAAGGGACTGGGAAAAGGAGATCATGTGCGGCGTGCACGCTGTGCCGAGCATGAGCCACCTACACGTGCACGTTCTTTCGAGGGACATGTGCTCCGAAAACCTCAAGCACAGGAAGCACTACAACTCGTTCCAGACGCCGTTCTTTGTTGATCTAGACGACTTTCCGCTAGCGGACGATGATCCGAGGCGGAACACGAAGAAGCAGGGGTATCTGGACTGGGACCTCAAGTGTTGGCGGTGCGATAAGACGTTTTGGAATAGGTTCCAGAAGCTAAAGGGGCATTTGGAGGAGGAGTTTGAGGAGTGGAGGAGAGAGTGATGCGAAGAAGGATCATGCACAGTCCTCGAGGACGAAGCGGCTACCTTACACACTGATCCAAGGTTGCTTAAAAATATTCAAGTCTTTCGCTACCCGATTCACGTACTGTTGTATGTGGTCTAGTTGCTTATGAAGAAGGCATATTCTAAGAATCAGAGTAAGTGTTATCAGTAGTAAGAGAAACGTGAGTCCAGATTTCGTGTATTACTGGGCAGCATAAAGCCAATACTATCTCAAACGCCATCGCCTTCACAAAACTCAGAGAACAAACAAATCATGCAAATACCGGGCCAAAAGCCCTTCTTCGTGCACGATGAATGTGTCACAAAAGTAAGATATCCAAATCATCACAACATAGCCAGGCAGTCACACGCATCCCTTGCCCCTCCCGTTACGTGGTATTGCAGGCTCCTTTTGCTTTCAAGAAAAGAATCCCGATCCGTAAGAGCAGGAGAGAGATGAGATCGCACCAAGCCTCATCCAAAGATGCCCTTGTAGCGACTGACAAAATTCGACTTCTCCTCTGCCTCATCCTTCGCGTCATCCTTCACTTCATCCTCCGCATCACCTTTCGCGGGGCTGGGCGGTGCATCGCCTGTGTCATCGTGGCCGTTCTCATGGCCAGTGGCTGCTATGAAGGTCACAGTCTAAGCGCGATATCCCCGTTTATCTGTGCAAAGCTGTAGATGGTTTCGCAGGGGAAGAAAGAGCCCGAGAACACACACCGGTAGAGAGGAAGAGTAAAAGTTAAGGCAGAACGTATCGCAAGCACGGGGAAAGGTAGGGTAACGGAAGTAGGTTCGTTATTCTCTTTTCTTACTCACCATTGTCACTTGAGACATCGTCACCCTTGGGTGTCACGGACTGCCTCTGCTTGGTTTGGAGGCGCTTGTCATTCGGATTGGCCGCCTTCTTGGTGTCTGGAAGCATCTCAAACTCCTGGCCGGCGGCCTTTTGCCGACGACGATCAGCACCGGCTGTGCTCTCCGATGCTGGGACGGCGGGCTCCATTACGCGCGATGCGGCCTTTGTCACCTTGTTTTTCACAGTCTTTGCACCTTCGGCTGCTTTCTCGACCGGAGTCTCGGTGTTTGTCTCGGTCTCGGCCTCAGTCTTGGTCTTGTTCTTGGTGCCCGGAGGGCGACCACGGGGACGTCCACTCGGAACCTTCTTCGGTGTGGTGGTACTGCCTCGAGGGCGACCTCGGGGACGGCCGCTTGGAACCTTCTTCGGGGTGGTGGTGGTGCCTGGGGGACGACCGCGTGGACGGCCGGTTGTGGTTGGCTTCGGGGTGGTTTTCTTCACGCCAGCATCGGTGGTAGTCGCGGTCGCATCTTTGCGCGGCCGGCCACGTCCACGCTTGGCAGGAGTGTCGGCAGCCATTGCGATGAAAGGCTGGAGAAGGTTTGGGGGGCTTGGGCGCCAAGTGAGCTGGAAGCGCGTGTTAGCGATGGGCCTATGGAGACGCGACAGAAATGCGACGGAGCAAGTCACACGCACGGATGTGAAAGTCGTCAGAAGGGTATCCAATCAAAATGCGGTAGCAATGACAAGATGAGCGCGATACAAATCAAGCGGTAAATAATCGGATGGCAATGCCAAAAGGATGTGTATCAAACAGAAGGAGACGACCATCGAGATGCGCGAAACTGGGTGAGGAGCTTCAGGATGCGCCCACAGGAAGCGCGTCAAGTGGGCTAGTGAAACCTGCAAATGTGGCTGAGATCCGGTTGCGTTCAGATGGCGGTGTGGCTGGTGCTTCGATAACCCGAAACGTGCAAGTGCAAGATCGGGGAGCCAGAAAAGCGGGTCTCTTTCCCCGGCAACAGGCAGGGCGCCCCAGTAAACAAAGCAAGGATACTGGCCCCAGGAATGATATGTCGGTATAGAGAGCAAGCGAGATGTACGGCACTCTTGTCCTTCGACGCCACGAGACTCTTGATGCTCTTTACGCCAGACTGCTTGCCATGGCTCTCGACGCTCGACTGATGCCCTCTCTCGCCGGTGCTGTGCGCTCCTCGGCCTCTACGCCGTCGATGCGATCACGAGATGGAAGCGTGCCCATGCTTGCGAAAGCAGATGGAGGCGGGAATGTCCGTGTTGTCGTGCGTGTGCGCGCATTTCTGAAGAGGGGTGAGTTTGGGGAGGATCCAAGAAGCTAAGGTGAAGACAGAAGGCTGACAGGAAGCAGAGCTCGAAAAGCAAGCAAGATGCCTGATTGAGATGAACCCCATCACGCAGCAGACCACTCTCCATCCTCCCGAGGACGACGAGACGTCTGGCAGTAGGATCAACCTCAAGTCCAGGAAGATTGTCGAAGAGAAGAACTTTACTTTCGACAACTCCTTTTGGAGCCACGACCTCAAGGATCCACACTACGCACACCAACAGGACGTCTACGACAGTCTGGGCGAGGAGTTTCTCGATCACAACTTTGAAGGCTACCACACCTGCATCTTCGCCTACGGTCAGACAGGCTCAGGCAAGAGCTACACGATGATGGGGACGCCAGACCAACCGGGCCTCATCCCTCGGACTTGCGAAGATCTGTTTGAGCGCATTGACGCTGCGCAGAACGAGAACGCCAACATCGCCTACAACGTCCGGGTGTCGTATTTCGAAGTCTACAACGAGCACGTCCGGGATTTGCTGGTGCCTGTCAACCCGCACAAGCCGCCCAACTACCTCAAGATTCGCGAGTCGCCCAGCGAGGGCCCGTACGTCAAGGATCTCACCGAGGTGCCCGTGCGCAACATTGACGAGATCCTGCGGTACATGAAGAACGGCGACAACTCCCGCACTGTAGCCAGTACAAAGATGAACGACACTAGTAGTCGAAGCCATGCGGTCTTTACCATCATGCTCAAGCAGATCCACCACGACATGGAGACGGACGAGACGACGGAACGCAGCTCCCGCATCCGACTTGTCGATCTGGCGGGCAGTGAGAGGGCCAAGGCCACGGAGGCCACGGGCGCACGACTTCGCGAGGGTAGCAACATCAACAAGTCGCTGACGACGCTGGGACGGGTGATTGCTGCGCTGGCAGACCCCAAGCAGCTGCGAGCGGGTAAGAGGAAGGACGTCGTGCCGTACCGCGACTCGATCCTCACGTGGCTCCTCAAGGACTCGCTGGGAGGCAACAGCAAGACAGCCATGATCGCGTGCATCGCGCCGTCCGACTACGACGAGACGCTCTCCACGCTCCGTTACGCCGACCAGGCCAAGAAGATCCGCACCCGCGCTGTGGTCAACCAGGATCATATCTCCACGGCAGAGCGCGACGCGCAGATCGCGGCCATGGCGGAGGAGATTCGGGTGCTGCAAATGTCCGTCTCGGACTCTCGCCAGCGGGAGAAGAATGCCAAGGAGGCGGAGGATAGACTGGAGGAGTATCAGCATCGGGTGGCGACGATGCAGCGTATGATGGACGACCGGAGCATGGTGGCGGAGAGCAAGATCAAGAAGCTGCAGACGGAAAACGAGGCGCTCAAGCTGCACCTCAAGCTGGCGATCGAGAGCCTCAAGAACCCGATCCCGCCGGTGCCGGTGACGGCGCAGAAGCCAGGGTTCGAGGGCGAGGAGGCGGTGGAAGACAAGGAGAACAGGGAGCTGGTGTCTGGAGACGAGCACGGCGAGGAGGAGGACAGCTTGGTGGAGGGAGACGAGGGCGAGTACGACACGGACAGCACGGCGTACGGCGAGGACGATCTGCAAGAAGAGATGCAGCGGTACCTGCAAGACATGAGCAACCTGCGCAAGCTGATCGGGGGCGACCGCTTGCGGTTCAGGGACGAGGCGAGCGTCAGGATGCCACTGGGGGCGAGGGAGAATGTCTGAGGAACGGCACCGATCACGACTCTACGATCCCATGGGTAATCTTGAATTCACGGCAAGCATGGCGTTTGGTTCAGCATAGCAAGCAGATGGCTCAACGGCATTTCTTTCTTTCTTTGTTTCTTTCTTTCTCTTCCGTCATGACTGGCTGATAGGATGGTCACGTGAATGCCTAGTGTGTGTCAAGTATACGGAAACGAGACGTCCTGACTGCTCTGTGTGTAGTTTGCATTTCGTTTCGTCCAGAGCCGAGCTTGGCAGGACGAAAAGACAACACGCTAGGCACCACATACAGATCCAGGTCTGGTGTCAGGTGTGATGCCCTTGTGGCTATTGGTCGTCTGAACGACTCTGGGTATCGTTTCAGACACAAGCCTGGTGAATCCCTGGGGGCGGTGATGTATGGTACGTACAACTGACCAGGTAAGCTATCCTTGCCAGCTCAGAGCCTAGTCGAACAAGCTTGTGATGCATACGGTAGGTTTGTCTATTGTTGTATAGCATCTGACATTACACGCAATCAGAGAGCAGAAGGCCGTCTACCTATCTATCTATACAGTGAGAGTGCCTGGTACAGCCACGCTGCCTGCGGTGCTTCGCTCTACAGTGACTGGACCCCCTGAAGCAGAGCTCGACTGCCCCTGGGCGGCGCCCCTGGCACTAAATCCAGGGCCCCTCTCTTCCGTCGAGGGTCCCCGCAGCGCCCCGCGCCCGCCAACACCGTCCGTCATCCCATCCCATCCCAGCCCAGCCCAGCCCATCCCGACCTCCCTGCCAGAGCTCCTCAACTCCGTTCTGGCTGCTGCATTCTTCACATTCAGCCTGTGCTCTTGGGGGGGGTTTTTTTTTTCTCGTTTTCATTTCCAGCTTTACTTCTGTGTCTCCCGTCCATCTTTCATCACGGGGTTTCTTCTTCATCTTCAGCTCCTCCTTTTCTCATCGCCTTGACTGCCCTCGTCAACTACCAAAGAAACAGATACACAATGGCTCAACAACAACAACAACAAAGACGAGGTCCGCCTCTCTTTACACACGGCCTCTCCGGCCTGTCACAGAGCTCCAGTGTCAGCTCCCCGGCCGAGCAACGAGACGACGCAAAGGTCAACTTCCTCAAGACCATGCGCGCCCTGCCCACCCAGCACTACTGGAACGTCTACTTTGACAAGTCAGTTGCCTCTCCTCCTCCTCCTGATCACCCCCCCCCCCCCCCCTCAAGCCCCCTTCTCGTGTTTCCTAGCCTTGATCAAGCCCCGATGCGAGAGCGAGACCTCAAGCTGACCATCCTCGTTTGCCTGCAGACACGAGGAGAAGCCCGACGACAAGACCCAAGAGTATACCGCCAACCTCCAGCAGCTCGGCTCCCAGATCGAGTCGGTCCAGGACTTTTGGCGCTACTCCAACAACACCCCCATCGAGCAGATGAAGATGCGCGAGAGCATCTACCTCTTCAAGCAGGGCTTCCGTCCCGTCTGGGAGGACAGGCGCAACCTCAACGGCGGCAGCTGGACGTTCAGGATACCCAAGGCGCACGGCCGCGTCGTCTGGGAGCAGGTGCAGATGTTGGCCATCGGAGAGTCGTTTGAGGCGGCACTGGAAGAAGGTATGTCTCAGTGATCTCCCATGAGGACTTCCTTTCTTTTCTTTTTTTTTTTCCTTTTTTTTGGGGGGGCGATTCTAGACTGACAGCAACGCTAGGCGATCAGCTGTGCGGCGTTGGCCTGTCCATCCGCTTCACCTCCCACCTCATCACCATCTGGCACCGCGACGCCTCCAAGAAAAAGTCTATCGACGGGCTGCTGCAGACCCTCCTCACCGCGCTGCCCGACGACGTGCGCCCCCGGCCGGATAACTACTTCTACAAGAAGCACTCGGATCACGCAGGCTTCAAGGCGCCTCCCGCGCTGCAGGCCGTCCTCGACTCGCAGAAGAAGAGGGACGAGGCCGATGCCGCGGCGGCTGCTGCTGCTGCTGCCGGCGATGCCCCTGAGGTCTCAGTGAACCCGCCCTCGGCTTGAACGGGGTCAGGCTCTGAAGAGAAGAGGCTCTTCCACGGCCACAGCATTTGTTTGGCGTTTTTTTGTTTGTTTCTTTCTGTTTCGGATCTGGGTATATAGAACGGTCCTTGCTGTCGTTAGCCATGGCGAGTCTCTGGGTTACATTGCAAGAGAGCGACGACCGACTCTTCCAGTGGCATTTTGATCATTTTGCGGCACATTCTCATCGTGCTTTATTCTAGACCCTTCTCAGCCTGGTGAACCTTTCATGTTCTTCCCAATCTAGCCATGCACAGAACTGTATTCCCTCTCCAACGCCATGCTAAACCACAAAACCCATCCCAAGCACCCAAACGAGCAAATTACCACAAAACAAGAGAAAGAAGAACGAAAGGAAGGAAGACGGCAACAACAGCGACTCTCCTTCTTGTCACCTCCATACACCAGCGCTCTTCATCACCGCATCAAACTGCTCCATCCCCACTCCCCTCGCGACCCCCTGCCCCCCGTTCGCCTCCAGGATCATGTCCTTTAGCAGCTCGTCGTCCACCTCTTCCTTGAGCACCGCCGCCACCCGCCGCAGGTGCGCCAGCGTGATCGGCCCGTCGGTCTGGTTGTTTGTGAACAGCAGGAACGCGTCCTCCACCTCCTGCTGGTGCGCGTCTTCGTCGTCCTTGTCGGCGCGCGCGTGGAACTTGAGCGCGCAGATGGCGAAAAAGGGCTCGTAGGTCGCGTACCCGTCGTTTTCGGGGTCGAGGATCTCGACAAAGTCTTTGAGCTCGGCGGCGTTGGCGGGGGGAATGCCCAGTGCGCTGCTCGAACATGGAATGTCAGCGTTTCTGTTTGTTTCGCCTTGTTCTCTCCTCCCAATTTTCTTTGGTTCTTTATTTCTCGCTCCTCGTACAACATCATTATCCTCAGGCGGGTCGTTGGCAAACGCACATCATGGCAGACTTGACATCGTTGATCGGCAGCACACCGTTCTTCTCGCCGTCCATCGGTTCGGCAAACAGGCCAAACGCCTCTCTGATCTCACCCTCCTCCTGCGCCGTCATGTTGTGCTCCTTTGCGAGCTTGGACTGTCGGGCTTTAGGGGCCGTGGCCGGCGCATCGTGGCCGCCGGGCTTGCGCTTCGGAGGCTGTGGGCACATGGGTGAGCTGATGATTCTGAAATTGCATCCGCATGCATTGAGGGAGACTCTGGGGCAAAAGGAGGAGCACGGGGATAGGATGTACCATTTGCGCTTCCAGGAGAGTGCGCGGGGAGAGAATGCGCTTTTGAAGGTTATTATACAGATTGCTGGTGATGCAGCAAAGAAAGTCAGTCCAGTGACGTGAATGACCGCGTAGAGTGGAATGACAGTGTCCTTCACACAGTTTGTGTGATAATTCACACCGTACGGGGTCCCCCTTCGTCTACTACAAAAGCTGCTTGCGAACATTTTTCCTACCACTCAGCTCCTCCATACATTCTTCAATCACAAAGCATAGCATCCATCGCTTTCAATCGTCTCCATCCGACTCGGCTTGTCTTCATTCAGACGATCTTATCTTCGAATCCTTTCCTTTTCCTTGCTCTTGAAGTCGCAAGAGAGGAAAATGACACACTGGCTGTCCGCAAGTGCGACGCCCAGAGAGGTCAATGAGGAAAATTGGGAAGAACCAAGAAAGATTGCCAGTCTGGACATCGGAGACGGTTGTGAAAACGATCAAGATCTTGCTACATGCATGGAGAACAATTCCTCCTTTCGCTTCTAAAAATGCTAGAGCTTCCCGCCGTCATGTATCAGGGCGATGGAAGTGTGGACAGTGAAGCAATATGAACACACGATCAACGTATCAATATAAGAACGTCGATTTCCAACGGCGGCAAACGGTGCTGGTCCTCTGCGGATCTTTACTTTGCTGTTGATGGAGACATTTCCGCGAAAGTGCAATGCTTTCTTCAAGCGACGTCGAGTGACGCTGAACTGAATGCTGTCCCTTTTGTGGTACCCTTTCCTACATCTTCGACGTCGGTTCCCTTGACACACTGTCAACCCCTACCAACGTCGACTCGTGGTCACATGGTGATTTGAACCGTAAAACCACTCACTTGAAGTTGTTCTTCATCTCTCTGAGCTTGGCCATCACGCTCACCGGCTCCGTCTCGCCAGTAGCCTTCTGAATCTCCGGGTCTTGTACCATCATGAAGACGTTGTGTTTCTGTTTATCACGCGAATCAGCATCACAGGTCATGCTTGCGTTCTGGCTGGATGTTTTGGTTGACCTACCTTCTCGTCTCCGATGGTAAACTTTCCGGTCGTCACCTCGTTCTCGTCGGCATACGACTGCAGCTTCTTCACTGCATCAGCCTGCGAGACGGAGGCGGCAAACTTGACATTGGCCTTGGTGTACTCATGGCCAGGCTGGTGATCCATATGTAAGCGCAGATCTCAAGATAATGGGCATGCACTGCGAGCAGGGACTCACGTAAACGACAGTGTCGTCCGGCAGAGCGGCGAGCCTCTTGTTGAGGGCCTCGTGCATCTCCTCTGCGTTGCCCTCAAAGAATCGACCGCAACCTACGAGCCGTCAGTACAGAGCCTTCCCAAGTTGCTGTCGCTGTGGACCAAGAGGTTCTCACCGCCGATGAACAGCGTATCGCCGGTGAACACGGCCTTGTCGCCCCCGTCTTCCATGTAGAAGCAGATGCTGTCCTGTGTGTGGCACGGCGTGTGGACACCCTGGACGCTGATGTTTCCGATCTTAAAGCTCTCCCCATGACCGGGAGTCCTGGTCACGCCCTCGCAGTCCTTGCCGCCGATGATGTCAAATTTGGAGAGACCCAGCTCGCTCAGCTGTCATTGGTGTCAGTTTCATCAGAATAAACTGGTTACATAGGTGCCATTGCGAGAGAACGTACCAGCTTCTTGTTGCCTCCGGCATGATCCCAGTGGCTACACAAAGCTACGTCAGTCCGTGTTTGGACATTGGACGTCAAACCTTAGACTCACTGGTGTGTGTTGACAATGGCTGTCAGGTTGATCCGTCCTGCATCGATGGCCTCCTTCAGCACTGGAGCGACCCTGCGATAGCAAAGTTAGAACAATAGTCCTTTCGTGCTGAGGTACATGAACGCACTCTGCCGGGTTGGCTGGGTCGACGATGACCGCGTCCTTGGACTTGTCGTCTACAACCAGGTACGCATAGTTGTTGCTGCTCTCCACCCCTGGAAAATGGTCAGCATCTTGCACCGCATTGAGTCATTTGCAATTCAAATAAACCTACACATGGGAATCGACTGGATATGCATGGCGCGTGTTCTCTTCTGTGCAAAGTGACGATTAGTAACGTGACGTAGCTCGTTGGTGTCGTCTGAACAGCACTACCTACCGCAGTACGGGACAATTGGGAGATACACTTGGTGACTGCTCTTTTGGGCGTAATGAAGTTCATGGAAACCGTCGCTACAGGTTGATAGTGGTCCTGGGAATGTGAGAGGGATTATGGCCGGCAAAGAGATATGGAGATGCTGGGGGATGATGAACTTGCAGTTCGCTGACCTCATGCGCCCCACGTGACCCTCGGGATATTGCGGCGATTGAGGTTCGACCATGAATCCAACAACAATTTGATACATTGGAACCTATCACTCCTTTCATTCAAACCCTCCATTCTAAATACGTCCCGGGGTATCTTTGCTAAACAATCAAATATAACATCCAATTGGCATCGGTCGCCAGTCTTCGTCGACCCGCCATAGCGAGCTTGCCGAAGTGATTGCCTCCTCCCGATCAGCCTTCTGGCTGTCTGCATCAGCTGAGACGCATGCTGTGAGACCGGCCTCGTCGTCTTTTGCTTGCAAATCCTTCAAGTCCTGGGCCAACTGCCTGGCTTTCAGGAAGGCCATGTTTCCGAGCTGCTTCCCCTGAGCCACCTCAATGGCCTTCAACAACGTCTTGACGTCCCACCGCGTTCTCATCTCCCGCAACATACCTTTCTGGTTCTCCATGTTGAACTCTTTGAGGTATCGAAGAATGATAGCCTGGCAGGGATCCTCCGCCACCGCTGTCGTACCGTCGTCGCTCGTGCCAGCCGGGCTGTCATCCTCCAGGTTCTTCCAGTAGTAGTGCCAGATGTAATCCAGTGCCTTGTGTGCTGCCTCCCGCAGCTTGGCCAGTGACGGGAGCTGCTCGTGGGTGCACTCGTGCCTCAGCTCGACGAACGTGGCTGGCAGGCCGATGCCCTTCGCGAGGGCGTACATGCTCTGCTTGCGGGCCTTGTCTTGCTGGCCATCAAGCAGACCTGTGACGAAGCTTTGCGGCTGTGTCAGTTCATGGTTCTTCTGTATGTTTGAAAATTTGCTTGCTCTCTTTTTTTTCCTTGTCTTTTCTCTGCGAGGAGTACATACCGACTGAAAGCTAGCCCATACGTTGCTCTCAAGGCTGATGCTGTAGTGGCAGACTTTTCCTCTCCAGCTTGTAGTTCCTCGTCACAGAGGACAGCTGCCGTGAGGAGAGCTGTCGAGTCGACCATGTGTGGGCAGTTTCCTCGCTGCATCCAGAGAGATACCCGAGCTATCGCTCTGTGTTGCTCTTTTCGTTTGCGTCTCCGAGTCTCCGCGGACTGCTCATACTCAACTCGGCTCGTTGATTCCACACCTTGTGTCGAGAACTGTTCCTTGACTCGCAGCAGTTCAGCGCGGCTGCGCCACGGTGTCACAAAGTACTGCACCATCTCGACAAATGTGACCTTCTGCTGGGCTTCGAACGCGACCAAGTGACCATCACTGGCACAATATCTAGAAACACATTTTCTCTACAGGGTAAATCGCAGACATGATTTCCGTCGTCGCAGCTCCGAGCCAGGTGTGCTACAGGGTAGGCAGATCCAGGCACAAATGCTTATGCTTAGGTAAGCTCTACTGGATCGCGTCGTCCAGCAAGCCAAGTCACATCCGCAAAGTCACGGCTATCCGTCGAAACCTTGGATACCGTGTGTCTACTAGATAATCGTAGGCATGTGCTAGCCTCCAATACTTCCGAGTCTATCATTTCACCTCCGAGTCGGCCGACTCACCACAAGCGGTAGCCCCCAATCCTGTCATGATTACGCGTTGTACTGGGCTGTACATACAGCGGCGCCGCCTACGACTCGGCCAACTCTCCACCAGCGAGGTGGTTCGTCACCTCTCCGGGCTCTCCCAAAGCTTCCAGGGATCTCGCAGATTAGATCCCGATGCTCATCATTGCCAGCCCAAAAAAATCTCAAGTCCGCGCTGTGTCAATCTGCATCCACTTGGCTCCCCCCTTTCTAACTCCCCCTTTCTCACCAGGTCGCAGTCATGTTCTAGCCGCTTGCCATAGCACAAAGAATCCACTTCGTCCAAGGAGCTGAGTCTATTGGTGGATCTCCATTCCTGGCCGGTCAGAGAGCGAGTCCAACAAACGATCACCCAGCCACCGCCGAGTCCCACCGAAATACAGATCTTTTTCGCGCCCAGCCGAGCCAGCCCCTGCGTAATGGGCGGACGGAAGCCGTCGGCGAGGGGAGGGGACTACGGAGAGACTTGCGCACTTCCATCCTGTACGCAGCGTACGTATGACCAAAAGCCCGGGCGAATGTTGCATGATACGCCGCCTGTGCCTTATGCAGTATGCGTCAGACGTAACATGTCCAGTGTCTGATGCAGGAGGGTCCTGCTTACGTCCGCTGGTACTCGACTCGCTGGTTCCCCTCGCTCTCAGATGATCACATTGGTTTTTTTTTTCTTGGTGAATATGCGCCTGGTTCGACAGATCACTCGGTTGCTGTCGCGGAGAGAGGGCCGAAACTTGGTTTCCATTCATGCAACAGCGCAATAGCACTGGTGTGCGATGAGTTAGTTATATGGTGCTCTTGTCCACAACCCTGCTCGATGGGACTACTTGTATATACTGGTTCCATACCCTTGTGCCAACGCAAGTAATAAGTCATAATACTGCTGGGATACGCAACAATCGATGATCCCGACAGACGGCATGGTGCATCCTGCTGTTACTGGATTGTGGCAAGCCCCCGGTCCTTGAAAGGGGTGAGGGGTCCGTGTTCCCCACTACTGACACACTCTCTCTTTACCATTCCAGAAGCTGATGAGGGCCAGCAGCCTTGACTTTGCTAGTGTCGACTTGGATGTCCACAAGGGAGAAGCCGCTTTGGCCGGCTCACGATGAAGCAAAGATCACACCGCCGGCCCCTCTTATTATGATCAGCCAGCCCTTTCTCGCCAGGCTAACTGACAAGTCCTACGTCAAGCATGACACTTTTGAGTGCTAATTATCATAGCGCCACGGAAACTCGGTTGGAGAGCGGACGATGAGGGAACCATGTCAGCAACGCCGGCCTTTGTGGCTAAGGGGGGAAGGCGCTCATGAGAGTGGGCAGGGCCAAAGCTGAAGATGGATCGCCTGGGGTTGATGCCGGCGACCGACGAGAAATCACCGCGAGAGCGAATCCACGCGCGGAACATGAAAACCCTGACGATGATGGGCGGAGTCTGGTTCGTTTGTCACCGCTTGTGGTCAACCGTCGAGAGCCCCAGAAGGTACCTCTCCCATGATGCCAATTTCAGTGCATGGGTTTCGTGAGGGAAGAAAAAAGAAAAGTAGATTCAAACATGACACGCGGACGTCCGGTCTCCTCACTATCCTTACTGGATCATGCAATAGTCACAGCACACCAAAGAGATCATCGATACGAAGTACGGAACTCGCGCATAGCACCCCGTCTCCGCTGATCCAAGTGGCTTTATTGTTTCTCGTCGTTGCGACACATTTTACTCACCATGCCAGCCAGCCAGCCGTGCCACAAGGCTCATGTGCACCCGTCACGATGCATGAGCGTGTTTCTCTGTGCGAGTGTGTGTCAAGGATGGAGTGGGAGGCAGAGAAACTGATCCCCGTGTTAATGCACGGCCCCTCGCTCGATCGAGCTTGCAGGTGCAACCGCCTCGTTGAGGACACCCCCTAGTCTTGCGAGCACCACCGGACACAACAAGTCATCGAAGGAGCAACGCTTGGTGATGCTGGTGAGGGCCGGCGACCCCCACAATAGAAGAACAAGTGTGGGGATCCGAAGGAAAGAAAGGCAATGGAGGAGGGGTGGGGAGAATTGGCAGGGAGGCGTGTGCTATTGGGCCTTGTTCTCGTCAGCAGAGGAGGAGGAAGAGGACAGGAGGATGGTAGGAGGAGGAGGAGGCGTAACTTCTCAACGCCCATGGTTTGGACTTAGTAGGTTAGCGTCCTTGCCGCTCTTGATCCGGCTCGGCTGAGTCCCCTCGAACAGTGCTGATAGGGGACAAAATTATGCAACTTATGCACAACTTGTAAAAGCGAAACGGCGCCCCAAAACGGCACCGTTCAACCTTAGCAGACGAACTGGTCTTGAATGGCACTACAGTCAGTGAGCCTAGATAACCTCATAACATTAATGGTTAAGAGAACATGGAATACGTAAAAGAAAATCGGCAAAATATGGCATTTGAAAAAACGATCAGAGACTGCATTTCAAAGGCAACAAAAAGGATCGTGATAACATGCCCATGTTCTTGTCTCCCTTGCTTGCTCTTGTTATCCCTCGAGGAATGACTTTGGCCATCGTCTAGCAACGCAACCTTGTCTGTAATATCTCGAGCGCCAGCTTCAGTGACTTTGTACGAGATTCTTAGCAGTGTTCAAGGGTGGATCCCGGGGACGATGATGTTGTTGAGAGGGAACAGTGCCGGAGTTACGGCACCACGGAGAACTTGGAGCCAGAACTCTGGGGGTTCTTGGCCAGGACAGAGACTCAGCCCCTCGTCGAAAGCCGACTGGCACGCCGAAAGGTCATCGCAATCAACCAAGCACGCCATAAACTCGACATCTGCACCGTCCGCACCATCTCGGCCGCTGTCGACACCGCTGTTTCGGGTAGCCTTGATTCGAGGAGAGTCGATTCGGAACTCCTCCCAGCCAGGCTTGCCACACCAACCCTCGCCCATGTCTGGCCGAGCCTGGCCGGTAATCTTGACCATGCCTGCACGAGCTTGCATGCCGCAAGTCAGACGGCTCTCGCTCGCGGGGCATTCGACACGGGTTGAGGTGGCCTCCCCCTTCGTAGTTGTCCACCTGTAGCATTATTAGATGTTATGATTCCATTTCACTGAAAACATCTCGCTTGGTTGGAAGAGCATACGAGTAACCGGCAGAGACGCTTGCTTGAATCTCAAAGACCTCTGTCAGTTTGAACTTTGGCTGAAGACCGCCTCCAATAGAGAAGGTCGTGCCCCTAATCGCAGTGACAGCGGTTAGCCTAACTTGGTCGGGTTGTCTAAGGTCAGGAACAGAAACGCACTTGGACCAGGAATACTGCTTTGTGATAGAGCATCCTGCTGACTTGAGCGAGGTACAGCTCACACCCGAAACAAGTTCTGCATCCGCTCTGTACTCCTCCTCACGGATATCCTTATAGAACATGTTTGCCCAAGCCTTTTGTAAGCTGCACTCTCGATCCACGTCCGGGGGGCTGCCAATATACTGAGGTAGACCTAGAGCCGTGCGGCCAAGGGTCATGGCCAACACAGCAGTAAAGCAATTGACCTTCATCTTCTCAGTGATTGACTGGTTTTCAAGTTGACAAGGTGGGAGAGATGGGGTGGTAAAGCGATAAGGGGAAGATTGAGCGTCAAAAGGGCAGACAGTTGCTTGAGATGTTACTTGCGTGTCTCAAGACAAAAACGGATTTTGAAGGGCAGGACCTCTTCAGTCTTTATACCTGATCTCTTCTTATCCTGAAGCTACAATATTCAAAAGCAGCCTACTGAGCCCTTTGAGAAACCACTGTGTCACGTACATCACAAGCTATAATTAGTCCGGAGATTTCCGCTTCCATACCGCATGGGCGTGACCAACCTGGAGTCTAGCCGCTGTTAGAGGTCAGAGGTGAGAATAGGATCACATCTCACACGTCCAAGGTTATACGTATGCCAGGATTACAGCTTCTGTCGAGTCCACGTGCCATTGCCTTATCGCCCTCGTTGGTTCAAGCATCAATCTTGCTTGCAGATCGGCTTCCTTCATGAGTCTATTGGGGGCATGAAAAGCCTTGTCCCGGAAGTTGAAGGATGAGTTACAGTCATATCGTCCCTCTTGACGGGCTTTGATTCATGGCTCCTGTATCTTAGGCATCATATCAACATGAACTCTCACGTCTAATGTAAGCTACAAGTCATCTGAATACTATAACGCTGGTTATGCAGCGCAGTCCGCTGGATCGCAAGGATATCGTAGCACAATGCGACCAGTGGAAGAAATGCTAGGTATTTGCCCAAGTTTTCCCGCCTTTGGCATCTCTGCACACATGCTCCTCTTTGACCTCTTCTGATAGGCGAAGAAGCAAAACACGTGGGCTTGCAAAAAACGATGCGAAATAATTGATGAGGTCTTTCGAGCTCTAAAAAAAAAACCACAGATGAGAGCCTGCGCCGCATTGAAAATGAGGGTGCCGCGCGAAGGAAGGTTTGTTAACCCTTTTCTGGGTATAAAGATGTTGGTTTTGGTGTGGAAAAGACTCACTGTGCAAGGTTCGTTGTATCGTCTGCCACACCTTAACTCATAGCCAATGAAGAGTCGAGGCCAGGCGGTAAGCATGATTTCGCAGCAAATTACGGGGTATCTACGCACACTTCCATAGTGGAAGGAACCTTGATCGATTATTAGACCTCTTCGTTCCTGATTCACTCACCTGAGTGATGGATGTGGATGAGAGAAGATGGATATGAAAAGGAGACCAAGGACCGCCTTCTGTTCACAGCCTGGGACTCAACAAGCTTGACTTGCCAACTCTTACGCTGCAGTATTTGCTTGCAAGGGAATTCGAAGATGCATTTTCCACACCTCGCCGCCGTTGCTCTGGGGCTCACATCCACTGCCTCTGCTTACGTTGTGGAGGTGTACACGGAGCCTGATTGCAAGGGCATCACGACGCGCTTTAACGTCTGGGACAACACATGTGCTGGCTGGTTCAGGTCCTGGAAAATCTCTCAAGTCCGTAAAGTATGGCTCCAAAGGGCAGCGAGCCCAAATGTGCTACGGGGTTAGGTGTCGTAATTGCAATTGGCACTGGGCAGCGAGTCTACCTCTTCTAGGAGTATCGTGCTTAAAGATTTCTTTTGATCGGAGTTACTAACGCTTGCCACCATAGGGCGTAAGTAGCTTGCGACTTGTTGTTTTGATTCTCAGATGAAAACCCTAGACATCGTTCATAGCTGCGGTTGTCTCGACTTTCGAAATGTATGCAGGGTGACGACAAGAACTTTCAAGTGGGCAGGTCCATTAGCAACGGCCACCGTAGGAGCCTCAGTTCATTCACTATTAGTATGTTTTGTTGAGCCTGGCTAGGGTCCAAAGCTACTCGCATATTGCAAACCACTAATTACATACCAACATACAGGCTGATGGTAAGGTCACCAACATCGAGCTCCTGGATAACATACCAGAGTTCATGGATCAATCTTGGGCCTGAAGAAAGAGGAACGTGAACAGAAGTACATAATGGAGGAGGAGGAGGAGGAGGAGGCTGATGGTAAAGAAGGATCGAACGAGTGGAGTTGCGACGGAAGTGGCCAAGCTAGCACGGTTCAAAGAAAGCCAGGACGCAGCGTTGTTAAAAGAATGACATGTCCCAAACCCATCGTAGCAGGTCATAACATAGGGCAGACAGATGACAATGTGCCAGATATACCAAGGAAAGGAACAGGCAGGTCTCTGCGTCTATATCAGGCACTCCTCAGATGCCAACATCCTATTTACGGCGGATAAGCTCATTACGGTGGTTAACGTTTATGACGGACCACTCACGACGACCATTAACGCCAGGATTTGTGCAAGATGGCTTAAATTATGCAAGCAAGAAGCCAACAAGCACCTTTTGGCGCAGGCTCAATCACAGCTCAGTCGAGGCTCAGACTAAAAGCGGCATGGGCCCCGGGACGCATCCAGTTCAGAACGCGCGCGTTGACCATTTCTACCAAAGGTGGAGGCGATGGGGTGGGGGAAGAGGAAAAGAAAAAAGAGAAAGGAACCCACGAGCCATCAAGTACGCGCACATGTCTGACAGGGGTTCGGATGGCGGCTCTGCTTCGCTTGTTTTGGTGCTACTCACACCCCCCCTCCTTTTCCCTTTCCCGCTTTCGCCCTTGCGCTCTCGCTCGTGAGGAGTAGAAGAAAAGGGATCTGAAGAGTGGACCGGAAAATGTGCGGTGACGGGTGTGCGCCGTTTGGTTGGGGTGTTAGTTTTCTGCAAGTGTGAGAAGAAAGAGAGGGCAAAGTGCAGCAATGCTCGTCACACTCGCAGTCAGACCTCTTTCTTTTTCAGTTCCGGAATGCAGGAGCCTGGTTCGTTAGTGCTGCTGCGGGTTGCTTGCTCTCTTGGGATGTGGATGATGAACCCAGGTGTCGCCGGGGAGAGCTGCATGTCGCGTCTAATGCTCCGGCCGTCATTTAGCGGATCAACAGGCTATCACTGTGCTCGTAGAAAGACCCATGACTTCGAGTGTTTTGACCAGGCTGACACGCTGCGTCTGAAGCCTTGCGTGCAATTCATATCTCACATCACCGGGTGATACCCTATGTACACGTGTGTCTATCTTGCTCCATTTGCCCTTTGATTGAAATCAAACCTGAGCGCCTCTGGGTATCTTTGCTCTAGAACCAGATGTCTCGCAATTCTTACAACCTCTGAAGGCCGTCTGTAAATGCGAAAATATAGAAAAAAGAAAAGAAGAAAGAGAAAGGTTCAAAGACTTGCCCGCTGTTGTTCCCATGTGTATGCTGCCCATGTCCCCGCTTGAACACCCGCCAATAACGCTCCTGAAAATCAAAATGAGAAACATGTGTGTGAAAAGTCGTAGAGTCGTACATCATGCCAGAGTTGGTCCACAACTGACCAGTCAGCGTTTAATTACTGCGCATCCTCGTCCTCATGGTCGGATGTCTCCTCTTCCACATCAGACTGGGGGGGCGGTGCCCACGTCTCCTCAAGCTTGAGACCCTTGCCTTCGACTTGGTTCGCTCGGAACTGAGAGCCCAAAAGACTGGAGACAGCAGAGCGGTAGTTGTTCAGTTGAGCGGGTTCCGACTTGTCCGGAGCATCGTAGAGTCCCATGCCAACCAGCACCTCTCCTTCCTCCTCGGGCTCATCCAAAGTCTGAAATTGAGGGCTTGCCTGCGTAGTTGCCGGAATTCCGGAGCCAGGCTGGAAAACAACGTCGGGGGTAGGCGGTGTGGTCGTTGCAGCGCTGACAGGCGCAGTGTAGGAAGCCCAATTCATCCCATCCATGGCAGGAAAGGGCTCAGCGAAGCTGGGCTGTTCCATGGGTGATGTGTAGTAAGGAGTAGTGCTTTGCAGTGTCTGCCACGCCCCGGGTGACAGGTAGTGACCGTTTGCCGAAGGGAATCCGTAGCAAGCAAGGGGTAGTGGCGAAACGGCAGATGCTGGTGAGGTAGCCGCTGAAGTCGTGATGGGAGATTGCTGCAGAGAAGGAGGTGATGTTTCCTTCCACTGCTGAGGATACTGTTGAAACGTTTGGTGTGTGAGTTGTTGGTGTTGATGAGAATCGGGGTACTGGGAGACTCCGTATTGCCCAAAAGAATCGGGGTGCCAGCTCACTGGGCGATTCACCCCGGACATGGGCCTTGAAGATGGCTTTGACTGATTCTGACCAGAGGCAAGCAGCTGCTCCAAGATTTGTTGGGTTCTCCACGCGCTGGATGTGTCGTTCATCATTGTTCTCCGCCGATTTGAGTTCCAAGAGGATTGAGGACTGCTGGCAGCACTGCTAGGCTTGACGACACGCATGGCTCGGTGGCTCTCAGCGCTTCTTGAAGGTCGTGAGCTTGAAGAAGCTGGGGGGAAGTAGGTCGCCATTTGCTCGCCTTGTAATCCGGATATCGTCTTTGTTTCGCAGTTTATAGGTAGCTGATGGTTACCGATCGACATGATATTGTTTGGAGAGGTTGAGAAAAACGGGTGATGAGTAGAAGAAATATGGAAAAGCAGAATGGATCCTTTTGCGAAAGTTGACTTGAAGAAGCGACTGTAACTGTAATAAGCCTATCACCTAGCCTAGTCGCAGCTTTGATGTTTGTGGACGACCCGGCCATTGTCCCGTGGAGCCAATTATGGCTGTGGATCCCATCTTGAGAAGCAAGGGTGGTGGTGGTGGATGATGAGGAACATGGAGGGACGACGTGGGTCCGTGACCCAAAGGCTGGGCCGGTGGCCGGGTGTGGAAGACGTTCCCTCTGACTCTGACTCTCCGACTCTCTATCCCTGTTGATTCGTGCAAGGCAGGGGAGTGAATGGATCGCATACCAGCCTAGGGTTGCCCTCCAGATGGGTCGAGGCGTGTTGTCCTTGGGGTCGTGCTGCGTCATATGAACCCCAACCAACCAGGGTGTGCGTCCTGTGCTCCAAGCCTTTCAGCAGGACAGGAAACTCAAAAGAAGGGGTTCGCCATTCCCATTCATGCCCCGCTGACACTGGTGCTCGTCAAGTTGCAGACCTGGGACAATCAATCACAGGCGGCAACGATAGTCTTGTGCCTTTCCCGGTTGGTACGAACATCCTGGCTGGTTCATGGGAGCAAATCCGTCCTCCTTTCTTTTCGCGGCAACGTTGGACGGGACCGCGGCCACCCAAGGGCAGTTGTTTTTAATCGTGAAAGCGTGGCATGATACATACTATGATTTCTGGGGGCTGTGACCACTGGGCTTTTTGACGTGGGCCGCCCGTCCATGCAAGCGTGTTCGATTAAGATTTCCTGGTCGACGGGTTGCGAATCGAAGTACGTATGCGTGCTAATAAGTTCATCCCTCCCTTCCTGGTGGGTATCCGGCATCAATGATGAGACCAAACTTTCAGCTTTCCAAAACTTCCGCACCCGGTAATCTGCAAGGAGATCTGGCGTTTCTCACTTTCCGCAAAGGGCCAGAAATTTACTCGCCCACGGCAGGGTGCGTATAGGACACAACTTCGACACACAAGAGGAAGGCATGTGGAGGATCGCGAGATCAGTGGCTGCACATCGCCCTCCTCAACCTGGCACTTGGTAATGGAGATGCGCCATGTCCCACCATCGGGATAGACTCCAGGGGCCCCGGGGGTGTGAGCAGCTGGCGGGTCTAGACGTGCCTCAACTCGCCTTTCCGCATCAGCTAACCAAGACGGATCTGATGATACAAGTAATAATAAGGGTCGGATGTCATATAATCGCACTAGCACAAACACAGCATCAAGCGTCTACGAGACTGGCGGCAACAGATGCTGAAATTCTTCCAGCCCGCGGGATTTCGGAGGGCACTGGCGAGCAGTACGAAGTCATCGCTGTGACCCAAAGTCCAGGTCGAAGAAGGGCCGCAGCGACAAGTTGCAAAACCATGTGGTCACGAGGCGTGCCAAACTGGGGAGATGATACTGTGAACATGGTACCACTGCTGGGTGCAGGTTTGTCGTATGTAATTGGTAAGAGTTGCTGGCAGCGAAGTACAGGTGGGGTCCGACGCCACTGTTGCCGATGCTAGTCAGACAGCCTCGAGCTAGGTTTCCAGCACATCCGTGTGCTTTCGTTTGCATTTGCTTCGTCTTTGCAGGGCATCAGCCTGTTACTGAAGCTCGCACGACCAGGGTGAGAGGCCAAACCCCGTGAGCTGGGTGGCCGACCGGAACCAGACTCGGCGATGCTCTTGCCCAGTTGGCATGCATGACTGCGGATCCAGAGCCGTTGCCCATCTGTTGTGCAAGTAAGCGACGGACAGAATGCATCGCGTACGGCGGAAGCAGGGGTCGAATTCCAACTGAAAGTCAGGCGGTGACAGGCCATCGGCGTTGTCGCGTCGAAGCGGCGTCCGTAGGGCAGCCACACGGTCTGGGCTATTGGACGCTCAATGCCGTGTCATGGCAGCCCACTGGCCGCTTGTCCAAGGCTGTCGGAGGTACAGAATAACGACCTGCATCTCATTGGTACTTCTACAGCGTCTGGATACTGTACTTGTACGTCCCTGCAAACACGCGGAATTTGCGGCCGTTGACAATGAGGAGGCACCCTGGCTAACACAGCCGGTGATCGTTGCATCTGACTCCATAGCTAGGGCCTTGCGACCGAGGCAGGGGAGTTGAGTCAAGTCTCAGACCGGGCGCAGCCAGCCGGGTGGCCCCCCTGAGCAGATTTCCGTAGCGTGCCGTAGGCATCGACATTCACTAAAATATCCATTCCGTGCGTTAGCTGGATTGTCAAGCCGCACCGGACAAGGCACGGTGATCACGATACCTGCGGGAAACGGGTAGATAGGTTGTGTCTCTTCGAGCCAATGGGCCCTGTGCCAGCAGCACTAACGGCGACACCAACATTGACATCGACACACCGACGCCAACACCACTGATCACTAGTTGTTGAAGCGCTGACCTGATCGTCGAGGCGCAGTCAATAATATGTGATGTGCGCAAATACGCAAGCGCAGCTGAGGTTCGGGGCTTGGCAAGAAGGATGCACTCGAGCCAAAGTGCTGCTTCGCAGCGTGGTGTTGTTGTTCGGGCCGGCGTAAAGGTAGCAAGGATGGTACCACAGCCATCCAAAGCGAGGTTCGGCACAGTGCATGACAATCAAAACCGGGTTCAATGGGAATGGTGGTGGTGGTTCAGGTATGAGTGTGATGATGACTGCGTTCCCTTCATGGTGGGCGGTTAGATCATTCCTCCAGGCAGGGTTGATGATTGCAGCGTTGGTCGGCTGATGTTTGACCCAATATTTCAGGCGGCAGGAGCAGGAGCAGGAGCAGGAGCAGGAGCAGGAGCAGGATGGGGCAGTTGGGCAGGAGGGTATTAGGCAGCCAGGGCCGGGTGAGGTGCGAGGGGCGCAGGCAGACGACCGACCTAGGACAAGACAGAGCAGGGAAGGAGAAACAGAACGCGCCTGCCGATCGTGGGCGTCTCGAGGAAGCAAGAAAAGAAAAGAGCAGTAAGCTCCCTGACAGGAGCCGAGTAGAGGCTGCTCCTGTCCGATACGGTGGTTACGAATGGGCGTTCATTGGCTGAATTCCATGAATAGAGCCCGCTTTGCCAGTTCGACGGACTTTGCTTCTGCGCACAGTCACAGACGAGACAAGCCCCGGCTTAATATTTACGGTGCAGAGACGGTATCTAATAATGACCACCAGCGCTCGTACGCTCTTTCCACATCCCCACTCTTTTCTCTTCTCTCAAACACCTGCATGCTAGGGCAGGCTCAGGCCTCAGGCGTCGAGATGCAATGCCTCCTGTGGCATTGGAGCAGGCGTTCAGCAGTTCCCCCTCATTCCTCATCCATCTGCCACCCCATTCATTCAGCAATTCTGCCAGCTCGGTTCTGGCCCGCTTCACCGTCCGCTAGGTAAAAACATGCACAGAGCTCTGCAGAGCTGCACACCACGTAGGTAGCCACTGTACGCCAACGCCAACGCCAACACGCCTTTCTGGGCCAGAGTCACTAGACAAGCAGACACTTCGCCAAGCTGACGGCGGTCTTCGCTCAGTTTCCCTTTGCCGTGTGTCATGAATCGGACTGCGCGATCAAAAGTGGCGTGCGGAAGCACCCATCCATTCATCAGTGGAGGCTAGGCCGTTGTACGAAGGTACAAGTACAACTGGGCGTAATATTTACGTCCCTACTTGGACGTGCACGTATGGGTGCATACGCAAAGCCACATCGTTTGTAATGGTGCCGCCGACGAGAGCGAGAGGCTGGAGAGCAACTATCATCGTCCGTAACTCCATCAGTCCCAGCGGCAGCCTTCAGCCATGGCAGCCATGGGCTTGCCGTCAAGATCTCGGCCAGTTGACTGGCATGCTTCACCGCTTGGTCTCTTGAACCGTTGTATATTAGCATTCCTCCACTAACGTTACGGGGGCTCGTGCCTCGTTGATTCGGGTTGGCGATGCAAGCTGGCCCAAATTTTATTGCTTTGACAGCAGTCGTAGGGAAGGAGAAGTAGAAGGGCTGCTACAGTGAATGTGGATTTGATCTCGGCGACGGGTTTGCGGCTCGCTGCTTCGCCCTTTCTGAGTCGGTACGTTGTAGAGGCCATTTCCGGTCCAAGACTCCAATCAGAAGAGGCATTTCGCTTCAGGTCTCGAAGCGGCGCTCAAGGGCTGACCAGTACACACACATATCCGGCCGTGGATACCGCTGGCTTGATGCTATGCTTTTCATACAAACCTAACTCAGGTGTCTTGCGAGGGGTCTAGGTTGGCGCCTAAGGGCCTTGTTTGGGAGTATGTTTGCGCCGAGACAAAAGTAGGCTCATATACCTCCGTGCGTGCCTCAGAACATACATACAGTGGGTGCAGTCAAAAGGGTATTAACCACCGACCGTGAAAGCTGCGGTCAATGCCCCCGAATCACATTACGGTCGAATGCATAGTACACAGTCAAGGCATCATACCATTCCATGTCTCGGGCTAAGGCGCTTTCCGAGCTCTCCTTGTCCAGGCTGACAGATTGGGACGCAATTGGTATTGCACCCCTTCTATTCGTGCGCTCACGCCGATCGTCGCATGTTAACTTCCAAGTCATTCAAACCCGCAATGAGAAGGGCGACTTCGTGGCAAGGCACGGATGACCAGCCGATTTTTGCCGAGCCCCGATACTGTGAACTGATCCGCCTAGCTAAGGAACAGATCACCACGATGGTTGTGAGAGTGCGCACGCCCGTATCACGCCATCGAAAGCCCCTCGAATCCGTCTTGCTGTACCTTCTTCGTAGCCAGATCCACAGCGAAGGTGAGTTTTTGTAGCACGTTCCAGTCCCTTAGATGGCATAGCATGCTGTACAAAGCGCCAGCGATGAAGGTATCACCGGCCCCGATCGCGCTGTAAATGAGGGAGGAACGTCAGCAAATGTCTTCGCCACTGCCAACCACCTGCACTTATGGCGAGGGCCAGCTTCATTTGCCGGACAGCAACTTGGATGTCCCTGTTCGATCTCGGTCGGTCATCAGGGCCAAAGGAGGCTTACTCGACAACCTGCACTGGGGTCGCTATCGGCACGCGAGCATGACTCGGCTGCTGTCCGTTCTGCCAGGCGGCAGCACCATCAGCACCCCAGGTGCAGAAAGCATGAAGCCTATTCATGGCCGCATCAGTCGAGATTGCATCTGCAGAACTGCTTATCGTCGCTCATGGTACGTACGCGTCCGGGTTGGATTCGGCCTCCAGACAATCCTCTGGCGACTGATACCCGCGGTTCTTGGAGAGATGTTAGCGGCAGAACTCCCCGGTATCCCCTTTGGCGTCGCCCAGAAAGAAGTCCCGTGTCTCTTACTTCTGCCCAAGATCGCGCGTAGAAAACGACGTCGGCCATTTTGGCAAGCTCCAACAAGCCCTCTCGCCCGGGTTTCTCGATCTCGACGCTCACGGTGTGTCGAACTGTCCAGTTTTGAGCCCGTATTGCCTGAATGCACCGAACGATCACGTCTGGTATGCGACCCTGGGATGTCAAATCCGTCAGATGTAACTGGGCAAGGGGAATACCGTCCAGAGTAGGATTATCCTGTGGTCTCCCAGGTTCACTCACTTCAAAATGCCACCATGCCTCGTCATCCTTGTCACCGAACGAGGCGAGTATTCTCTCAAACTCCGCCACCGTCATATCTGGTAAGGCATTGTGGTTGACGATGGTGCGGCTCCCGGTCTCTTCGCCTCGAATGATGTAGCTGCTCGCCGGATCCGTGAGACTCTCGCGGTAGAGACAGTGTTGAAAGCTGCTCTTCTGCAACTGTCTATCGAACGAGTTTATGAATTTCTGTGTAGCCGATGATTCTCTAGACGGTAGGCACGCAATGAGATGGAGGTTCAGATCGTCCCGATCTTGCTTGAGCTGCTGGATCACTCGGAGACTATTGGGACAATTGCCGCCGTAGCGGGTTTCGATTCTGGAGGCTCGTAACTTTGAGTCTTCTTCTGGGTATCGTGGGACTCTGTACGTTTCTTCTCAGTCGCTGCGAACTTCTCGTGAATTGAACCCAAGAGTCATGACGTACGTTAAGATCGTGTCAACATAACAGGCCCCCACCAGAATCAGATGCTTGGGCATCGTCTAATTGGAAGTCACAATCAGCCAGGTAAGCAAACAAATTCATAGCTTTCCACTACGATCAATTCTCAGACTCTACTCGGAATGCCGGGGCTCCTTTCCGGCCAACGAGTTGTGAAGATGATGCCCAATGAGCCGCGGGATACTACGATCTCAAGACGTCACGACTCCCCTGGGTTAGGGTTCGTTTGAAAAGACAGTGATGCAATCACTCCACCCGACGCTTCCTGTTCCCGCGTGAGCTGACAATTGAAGCATCAGTCTGCGGTGTGCAAGTATATGCTATTGAAAGATTCGAATCTCTTTGACCGAGACCATAGCTGGAAGCAAACAGCTGCTGAAGTGCATTACGTCCACCGCACCTCACCTGCGGCAGTGCGCCCATCCGAGCCAGCCCTCACTGCACGTCGCTCCGATACCGCATATTGCATTCTACGAGTCACTAGAGACAGCTTCTGCCATATACTGCGGCCGAGATGGGAAGCTCAGAGACTGAGGAGCATGTTGGTGCCCAGCAGGAAAGGTGCAGCACAGACAGCGAGAGCGATGACGACCAAAAGTCAGTCGAGGTACAGCGAACCAGGCTTAGGGCCATACGAAGGCACAAATGCCAGAGACACAGGCTGACGACAAGACCAAGGTAACATTCGAGCCTGGCAATCCTTATCGTCGCAAGAGCTCTCTCGTCTCTTCGGATGCCAAGCCGCAGATGGCGCAACGACCGAATAAGCGAAGCGAATGTCTCGTCCATCAATTTCTCGACAGCCAGCGCCGTGCGGACGAGGCAAGTGGGAAAGATACCGACTTCAAGGCGCATCCCATTTATGCCAGTTCCAAGAGCCACATCAATGGTATCGATGGCAAGTACCACGAGAGCATGGAGCAGCCTGTTGAGCCGAAAGCGCAGACCGAAGCGAGCGGCAGCGGCGGTGGCAAGCCACGCCGCTGTCGTGCAGTAGTTGACCCGAAGAGCATGGAGGATTGCACGGGTCAGGAGGACCAGCAGGCGTGGGCAAAGGAGATGACGAAGAGCATGTCAGAGCTTGATCTGGCGAACCATCAACCGCAAGAGGAATTCCACAGCCGGACGCTCACAAAGAAGCAGCTGAGTGATATGGCGTGGGGCGTGCGGGAGCTGAGTCGTCGTCTGAGCAGCATGCGCATTCGGTTCCGCGTCAAGACGATCTTCATCTTGACCAAGGTCTACGACAGAGACTTGGTGCCAAAGACGCGACAATTGGTGCAGTGGTTGCTGTCAAAGGATAGAGATGTGCGTTTCACAATTTACGTACAGGACAGGCTGAAGACGAACAAGCGGTTCGACGCGGCTGGTCTTATAGACGAGGTAGCCAAGGAGTATGTGGCAGACGGGTTGCTCACCGAGAGTGAAGCACACAACGCGATTCAGCAGAGGTTGCGCGCTTGGGATGAGGGAATGTGCAAGAACCGTCCCCACGTGTTTGACTTTATCATTACCTTGGGTGGCGACGGAACCGTGCTCTACGCGAGTTGGCTATTTCAACGGATCGTACCGCCGGTGCTGTCTTTTGCTCTGGGTAGTCTTGGGTTCCTCACAAAGTTTGATTTCGAAGAGCATGAGGCCGTCTTGAGCCACGCCATCAAGCACGGCGTGACGGTCAGCCTGCGGCTGCGGTTTGAGGGCACGGTCATGCGTAGTCAACGTCGGGTGACCAAGAACGGAGCGGGGGAGGAGAGCTCAGGCGGCAGCTCGGCAGAGGCACGAGAGGGCGAGGAAGAAGGGGCCGAAGAGGAGAGCGAGGAGGATGCGATGCATAGACAGAGGGATTTGGTGGAGGAGTTGATTGGAGAGGAGAAGGAAGATGCGCATACCCATCGACCTGATCACACGTATGAGATTCTCAATGAGATCGTGGTGGACCGTGGGCCCAATCCAAGTAAGTATCCCTTAATTTTCCAGCTCCATGGGAAAGCTACTCACTCTTGCAGCCATGTCGTACACCGAGCTCTTTGGAGACGACGAGCACTTTACGTCTGTTCTCGCCGATGGCATTTGCGTCTCGACTCCCACCGGATCAACCGCATACAACCTTTCAGCCGGCGGCTCGCTCTGTCACCCCGAGAACCCAGTGATGCTCGTCACAGCCATCTGCCCTCACACGCTCTCCTTCCGCCCCATCGTCCTCCCGGACACTATCGTTCTCCGCGTTGGCGTTCCGTACGGTGCGCGCACATCATCGTGGGCTAGCTTTGACGGGAGGGAACGAGTGGAGCTGCGACCGGGTGACTACGTGACAATCAGCGCAAGTCGGTACCCCTTTGCGAGCGTGCAAGCAGAGGGGAGGAGGAGTGAGGACTGGGTAAACAGCATCAGCGGCAAGTTTGGATGGAATACGCGGCAGAAGCAGAAAGGGTACAAGGAATGGGATCAATGATGTAAGATGATTTTTTTTTCCGACCTGAGAAGCAGAATCTAGACGGTGTTGCAACGATCTAAAGATATCACGAATGTTATCCGTCTGAAAGGGGACTGTTCTGTTGGCATTTTGACGGGTTCTTACTGGCGTTGGTGGGAGCTAAGTTCACCGCGAAACATATTCGCACACTCTAAGATCAAACACAGCCTTCATCATCGTGAGACTGCAGCGTTTGCTTGGTGTGTCGTTTGATGCTAGGTTCTTTACCGTCGACAGATTACGATGGTTCATACCTGACAAGCGGCAGCATGGATCCACCGCAATTCAGGGTCCATCCTACGCGTCTCCTATACGCGGGACCATCTCTCGTCTTCATTTCCAACAATTACACCTCCGAATTACTTCGCTCGACGTCCTTGAGAAAACTGTCTACTGTCTTTATCGTACATACGTTACCCTCATTTCTAGTACACAAGTATTAGGTCCCTAGAACCGCATCTCCGACAGAACCCCCCGATTCCCCCTTTGCGACAGTCCCACACGCCAAGCACCAGCTTCACCATCATCATGAACGGAACCATGGACGCCTTCCTGGCCGACCTGCCTCCCGATCTTTTCGACCGCACAACCCTCGTCTCCCTCGCCGCCACCGTCATCCTCGTTCTCGTCGCCTACACCGCCTCCCTCATCCTCCTCCGTCGCCCCGTCGGCGGCGCTCTCCGGTTCCTCTTCATCTGGCACCTCTCCGACGCCCTCTGCCACTTTGTCCTCGAAGGCAGCTTCCTCTATTACTGCTTCTTCACATACGTCCCCGTCGCCGACGTCCTGGCCAAGGGCGGCGCTCGCGCCCTCGCAGAGTGGTACCCCACGCCCTTCAACTACCTGGGCACCGAGGGCAGGCTGTATGGGCCGCAGGCCGGCGGCGACGGCTTCCTCGCCCAGCTTTGGATGGTGTACGCGCACGCCGACAAGCGGTGGGCGGGCGTGGACCTGGGCGTCGTGAGCCTGGAGCTCCTGACGGTGTTCTTTGACGGCGCGCTGGCGGTGTATATCTGCTACTGCATTATCAAGAAGGACCCCAAGACGCCGATCTGGATGATCATCCTCGCGACAGCTGAGATCTATGGCGGTAAGTTTGATCTATTTCTTTCTTATTTTCCATTGGTGACAATGTTCATCTACTTCGACGTGGAAGAGATACTGACGCTGGACCGTGGATCCAGGCTTCATGACCTTCTGCCCAGAGTGGCTCGTCGGCAACGTCAACCTCGATACCAGCAACTGGATGTACCTCTATCTCTACCTCGCCTTCTTCAACCTCCTCTGGGTCTTCATCCCGCTCTATGCCATTTACTACTCGGTCAGGGATCTCTCCGGCGCCCTCCGTCTCCGGGAGATCCAAGCTACTCAGAAGAAGAGCAAGTAAGGCTTCAAAACTACCCTTCCCTGTTTCCTTGCGGATGTTTGTTTTGCCGCTCCTTTGCGTCTTTGCTCAAAATTCATGTGCCAATAATTATTCCTCATCCACAAGATACGATCGCGTCCGGCACGATGGGGTGACGATACGCCAAATGCTCTCTGAGAGGAGAGTGTCACGGGCTGTTAGCGAGATCAGATTTTGAGTTGTGTTCTACGGACTTCCTACATACATAATCCTAAAATTTCGACTTCTTAAAAAAGACAAGCTCTAAAGGTGTACGCCTCTAAACTTCCGTGAACTGAAGTCACTGTACCATCGGTAATAGCCTCCTATGTGGTCGACGCGTCTTGATTTTCAACTTATTTTCAATCATTACACACAAGTCACGAGAAGAAGCATAGGTTCAAGTTTGCAGACTTGGTAAAATATTATTTCGTTGAACAAGAGGAGCTAGTAAGGGGTATTTAATCGCATTCGAAAGTGTCGTAATGCAGCAACGTCTCTCATATTTCTATCGACGCCCTGGCAACCACCAAAGGTAGCATCACAGGTGCGTGTGAGCCGATATAGTCATAAGAGCTGGCTTAGATAGCCTGCTTGTGGCCCTCACCTGTAATAATCGTTAGCATCGTGCCACTTGGTAAGATGTTTACTGGGAGTTTCAAAGTGCTTACCCTTGGCGGAGTGCTTGGACTCATCAGCCTTGTCACCCAGGGCGTCCTTGGCAGCGGAGGCACTAAAGAGGATGTTAGAGAAATGCTTCCCGTGACTTTGAACTTGTTTGATGGTTGATGGAGTCGAGCTTACCGAGTGCCGACGGGAGCGTTGCTGTCCTTGGCGACGTCCTTGTTGGCCTCCTTGGAAGCACCAGAGGTAGCCTCCTGGACCTTCTCACCGACGAAGTTGGCGCCCTGCTTGATGGAGTCCATGATGAATTGTGGTTTGGGTTGTTTGGTTTTCAAAGTGGTTTGAAGTTGAAGTTGTTGAGGTTGAGAGTGATGATGAGGGAAAGAAAGAAGAGGGTGTGAGGAGGGCAGATGCTGGATACTTATAGAAGCGAAGTTGTGACGTAGCTTGGTCAAACAAACGAGGGGAAGCTATGATCCAGCTCCAGGTCGTAATCCTGCTTCAGCTCCTGACACTTGGCAGGGCAGACATCGGAATTCAGGTCAAACATCGATCATCTCATTCTGCGGATTCAGGTACCTGCGCTGGGCCGTGTAACGCGCGGCCACAGTCGGAGGGTTTCCCATTGGGAAAGCGTATTGCGGGCCCGATCGAGCTTGCTCTGTTCCTCCCCTCGGTACTTCGACTCCGCTGGTGAAGCCTGCCTGATATCATCATTAGCACGGACAGCAAAGGCTACAGCCGGTACACAGACGCGGCCTTCCGCGGAACACATGTGAAAGTATGGCGAGATCTGTCGTCATGGGTCACTCTTATCCTTAGCAGGGAAAACAAGCTTCACGGGGACTAGAATGTCCTGGGCCGCATTATGACCGAGGTACACGCGTGCGTTTGAGACGAGGAAGGCCCCCGTCTTGCTGAGGCTCACTATTAATCAAGGTTGAAGGTGTAGATCATGGCGGGACATCGATGTCGACCCTGGTAAGGCTCCAGCACGCGGGGCCGTGCACCAGGCCCAGAGCGCACTCTGCTCCGTAAGTCCAGGTACCTGCGCCACATGATCCCCGCGCGCTGGGCAGCCAAACGCTACTGATACTAGCCACAAAGGATATCATGGCGCCACACGTATGGAACCAGAGAGTCGCAGAATGACGTACCTTTCTTTGGTGGGGCAGGATGCTGGCAGGACATCAAACAAGCTCAAGAACAGGGAATATGCGATTCTACGCAAAATCCCCTGTGGTTGATTGGCGTTGCCAGATCTCGCATCGAGATCTTGGAATCAATATTCACATAACGCGGAGTGTAACCTCCGGTCATGGTGCAAACGTTCCTTACCCATCCTGCAAGCTGAGCTTTCGACAGTGACGATGATGGCCCTCATGACCGGACCTTGAAGGGAACCCGCTGCCTTGTATCATCGATGCTGCTTGATGAACCAACAATTTCGGGTTTCCGACGTCGCTTACAAGTGGGTTATCGGAGCTCCGGTTGTTTGTCATGACACTCAGACTCATGACGCTGTCGTGTATCGACGTGATGTGATCATTGTGTCAAGATCATGGTGTTGCTGTACCACAATGCAGTTGGGAGGGGGCGAAAGTGAGTAGCCATACGAAATCCGTGGATTAAGCAACCGTGAAACATGACACCCAACTCATCGTACCTGGTTACTCCCAGAAAAGACTCGTCGAATGCACAGCAGAAAACCAACTGCAGCCAGGCGTGGTATAGGGTAGCCATCTCTCACTGCGGACAAGGGTCGAAATCGACGTGACCTGCGAAGGAGTTCTCTAGACGATGACACACAGACAAGAAGAATGGCGTCTTAAACAAACGCTGCTGGCTGCACCCATGGAAAGCTCTCGACACGAGCCCAGCTATCAAGGATGGCACCGTCTGCTTCATCTCAAACGAAACATTTCCAACCATATGGAATCCGTCCCTCTCGAGCAGGACGTTTCCACGGCACGCGACGCCCCCGCTGTTCGTATCAACAAAGAAGCTGGCCAAACTTGTCTTCCGCCAGCCTGGGACAGCCGCGGGGCCATCATTCTCTAGAGCACGGTGGCTGTCGCATCTAAATTGCGGCGGAGCCGTGGCCAAGGCCAAGACCACAGCTTGTCTTGACGAGCAGCTGTTCGGGTTTCGTCATGAAATCTGGTCGAAGTTTCTTCTGCGGTAAGAAAAACCCCACGTATAGTGCGCGAAGATCACCTTGATATCATCAGTGAAGACTTATGTTGTTTGACAAGGAGGCTGGCTTGTGGCGTATCGGTCACATTGGGCAGCCTGGACAGGGTGCGCGGTACCGCCTGCAACTATCAAGTTGTACATGTAGGAGTTCGGAACCAATGCCTCTCGGATCGAGGATGCTGACCTCTTCGACTCGCCGTAATACACATTGACAAGGGAATGTTTGATAAGGCGACAACGCTTCCATCGTCGAGAGTCGCGGACTGCAATGTGGCTGAAAATGGGGCTGAACTGACTGTGGCTTGTCAGACAGCGCGCCAAGAGAGGCTAGCTCCGTCAACCTGCCGCCAGGGGACGTGGGGCAGGCCCGACGACATCTCCAGGGTCCGAAACGTCTGCGCGTTCCATATCTGCTTCAACTTGTTCCCCCATCCAGACATTTGCCTACAATTCTCCAGTTCTCAGACCTCCCGGGTCTCGGATCTGGCGTCCGAATTGTCAAGATTTGCACTGAGCGTCACCTGAAATCCTTGCCAAAAATTGTATCCTAGCCTAGACCCTGGCGAGAGGTGGCTAACTAGGCTCAGACGCCCATTCCCATATCGCGCTTTCGCGATCACATTGCGAGCGCGAGAGGCATCCGAGTCACAGCACGATCTCTGAGCTCTATTCGGTTACCAGTTCAAAGTCAGCGCTGTGGCCAAGCACTATCAAGAATCCACAATGAAATGGACTCGGGGCTTGATTCGACGACGAGTTTCTCGTCTGCTTGCTGCCTGTGACCTGCTGCCAGGCTTGCTGAGACGAGGAGCTAACTCCGGACTTGCAACTCGCCCATGCCGGATGGCATGAATGCCGAAAGAAACCCTGTCCGGACCCCGCCGTCGCCTCATTCTCTCCTCCAAGTCTTCGGTTCTATCCACACAGGGGGGCCATCTCGCGCGTAGCCTTCCCGAGGCCGTGCACACATATGCATGTACTATCAATCGTATAGCCCCTGCCCAGCCAAGATAAGCACTACCTGCGGCATGCTGAGGCGAACATGGCAAGGATACCGTCGTCTACAGGGTCAAGAGCAGGAAGGGTTCTAGTAAGATTCCTCAGCTGTCTCTAGCCATCTTCGCTAAGACATGGCAGCTAGACGGGGCCCTTGCCGACTGGATCCCCTTGGCCCATGCTGAATCTTGAGCCGTTGACAGAGTCACTGGTCTGCGTACCATTCGCCGCCTCACCAGGACCTGTTTCTGGGCTTTGCCTTCGTCCTCTCTGCTCTGTCTTACTCTGTTCTGCCCTCCTTTGTGCTGTTTCTTTCTTTACCCTTGTGTGGCATTCGCCTCTGTTCGTTCTTTTCGTCATTGTTCGCCATCTCCGTTTGCGGGCGACGGGATGCTTCACTCGTCGATTCTGTGAATCCGAATGAGCCTTTAATTTTCAATTCTTGCCCACGAGGGCCCTGACGTGCTTGACGCCGTATTACCTTGCCGAGATTTCCTTTGCTTCGCTAGTCGAACCAGGTCTGATCGATTCGACCTTTGACAACCCACATCTACACACCTGTCGACCTTCTCTCACAAAAAGGGCCCGGAGGTATGAGCCACAGCTGGGACTCCATTCAACCGCGGGCGGACGGATCCTGGACTCGAGGATGGGAGGGCAGCAACGACACGCCGTCGAGCTTGCTCAACACGGCACAGGGCTTCAATTTCTACAGCAACACATCGTCAGCTTTCGTCAACGAGCTTCAGTTCGCCGCCGCCAAATCCGTGCGCCAGTCAATTGTTGTGCTTGCCAGCTTCAATGTTATTGCGGCAGCGGCGGTCATATGCGGAGTGCTAATGGACTCGATCGTGGCAGCGCGAAGGGATGACCCGAAATTCAAGTTTAGGTAGGGAATGACCTTTCTCGGCCCGATGAACGCAACTGACAAAATTATTCGATAGACCATGGAGCCTATGGATCCTCGGATCTGCAGGGACTTATCCATTCGTGTTGTCATTGGGAGTCCTCATCCAGGGCATCATATTTGCTGTCGTGCAGTCCAAGGGGCTGGAGTCGCTCATGATCCTTGGGTGTCAGTCCCTATCGCAAACCACTCTTGCAGGTATGCCAATCTATGATGATGCATGGAAAGACGCATTGAGCTGACGCCTCTCAAGCCCTGTTCATTGTGCCGCTAATCCAGTTGGTTTTTGCTATGGAAACAGCCTTGCGATCCTATCTCAAAAAGCCACTCGCTCCTCGACCTCTTTGGCTCGTTCCGTCCTTGATTGGTTTCGTCATTGTAAGCCTCATCATCATTTTTGGCCTGACACACCTCGCGAGCCCTCCGAACTACTGTTTTGCGGGACTCATTTGGTTCGTTGAGCGATGGGGCGAACAATGTTTTGCTCTCATTGTGACCATCTGCGCTATCATGGTCATATGTGGCATAGCAGTCTTTCTCCGTCTCAGCCACAGCGCCCGCATTGAGTCCAGCGAAAGATTAGCTGCATCGCAGCTCATCTATTACATGTTCGCAGCCTTGTTAGGCAACGTGAGTACTGTCTCCAGCGTAAGGCTCAACCCTGTTGTTGACTTCTTGTAGGGTCTTTTGCTCCCGTACTTTTACAACGTGTCGTTCAAACGAGCGGAGCCCTCTGACCTTGCGCCGGCTCAGCTATCCATGGTGGCAACGGTGGTGGTCAATCTCTCTGGCATCATCACAGGTGGATTATACATGTTTCTGCGGTCTAGCAGGTTTTCCGCGATTGAACCTTATGACTACGAGTCATCCGAGCAGCAACGGAAGACCAGGCCAGGGATTCATATCAGGAGATCAAGCAATAGTGGTTTCAGTGGCAGCTCCTTCGCCAACCCTACGCAACAGTCCCTTCGAAACTTCGATCCTTATGCGGACCCGACAAACAGCTACGAAAGGGAATACGCGGAGAAGACCGAGGAAGAGAGCATCGAGTCACCTGGCTTACGCACACCTCCTGCTACGCTCCCACGCACGGCTTGGGTACCACCAAAGGCCCGCCTGGTCTCGATACATGGTCCCCCTCCCGCATTTTCGGCTATGCAGCGAGCCCTTCTCAGTCCAGCTACAGCGGCAGCGCTTCTACCGCCCCCGCCAAGCATCATGGCGAACCACCGCCGCGATTCGTCCGTCGGATCACACGCCACGGTGCAGATCGGCCTGCGTTTGTCCAACGTGAACGATGTGCCCAACAGAGTGGCGTCCCAGCCCGAACAGCCCGGGAAGGTTCACGACTTGGGGTGCCCGAAAATCCAGCACACTGAGTCTGCGTTCACCAGGTTTACGAACTCTCTACGCGTGCCCAGTTCTGCGTACAGCCCGACTCGTTCAAGTGCAGCAGAAACTCTTGCTGGAGACAATTCGGCGGACGATGGCATCCGTCTCAGCCCGACAGTATATACCCCAGAGGCTGAAGTCCGCCCACTACAGCTCAAGAAGACCTCCTCGACTGCAAGCCAAGACGTGCCAGCGGCTCTACAGACGGCCCAGTCGTGGGTACCGTCTCTGGACGCCCCCAGCAAACCGAGTCCACCCTCCAAAGCAAATGACTGGATTTAGGACAACAAATTCCCTTTCATGTTTAGATGTCGTGTTCCGTTTCCACCGCGCAGGGTTTGATTCTGTGCCCTGACCAAAACAAAGCACCCTCTTTTCCCCTTTTTTCCTTTTCCCCTTAGCCATCTTTGTCACTTGTATACCCAATCTGGGAGGATATTCTTTCCTTCATGTCGCCAGCTAGCATGTCAATGTAAACAAGATCTGCTTTGACTCGAAGACTACGTCCGATACTGCCTTCCGTCTTGACATAGTCCAACGATGTGTTGACCGGACTGATGGTCGTGATAGATCAACCCCTCAAGGGCAGCGTGACATGGTTCAAATAGGAGCCATCATCAAATATTCCATCGCAGTACATGTCAACCCACAAGTGAATTGCCCACGTGCCAGTAGGACATTGTGCAGGCATTGATATTTTCGTCTTTTAATCGATAGTCACACACTCCCTAAAAAATCTATGAAGCCTTGGCCTTTTGCGCCGAGAGCAGAGTCCCCCGATGCTCCTCCCACTTTTCCCACCCAGCCTGGCACATATCTTCCACCACGATAAGGTCTCTTGTCCGCAGGGCGCGCGCCACCCGCGTGTCCACCAGCCAGCCGCACCAACCCGACGACCTCAGGTACTCTGTCATCAGATACCAGGCAACAGCCGACCCGACACCGGCACCGAATCCGACAGCCACCTGCTTCTTCGTGTGATACCCCAGGTAGATCCGACTCCAAGCCACCGCTCCCGCGACACACAGACCCGCCACACTCACCGCCGCCCTCTCCGCCAGAGACCACGGCGCGTCACTCCCGATTCCCCTCGGCTGCTTGCCGCCGCTCCTCGTCGCCGCCGCGGCCTGCCTCGCCGGTCGGTGCCGCACGAGCAAGAACAGCGTGAGGCTAACGCTCCAGAATGCAACAAACTGAGCGTGTGAGCTGGGCATGCCATAGCCCTTGCCGTGAATGCGTCCAGGCCGCTCTTCCTTGATAAGGCGCTTTAGGGCAAAGTTGAGGGCTTCGCAGGCGAGCTGGCCTGCGAAGAGGAGGGCGACTTCGATCTCGCGAGTGGAGAAGATGAGGGAGGCGTAGACTATGCATAGGGCCTGGGGGAGGAGTGCGAGATAGGCGCAGAGGAGGGAGAGACGATCGTTCGGGTCCTGGAGTGAGGGAGAAGAGATGATTGTTAGCATAGGTATGCGGTTTGAGGGCGGCAGGTCTGAGGAGAGAGTTACATAGTAAACGTGGGTGAGAGAGAGCGAAGCGAGAGGTGCTTGGTCGTCCATTGTGAAGGATTAGGTTCGCGTTGCGCGAAGTGCTTTTTCCCCCTTTGGCGCGTTCCTCTCGGTGACTGAAGAAGAGGAGGGTGTCTGCAAATGGAGAGGCGCAAATTGAGACGTTTGAGATGTGGATGCGAAGAGCGTTCTTTGAGCTAGCTGTGCATCGCAAAGAGCCAGTTGATCTATGTTGACAAAGGCGAGATTGACGTGATGGAAAGAACCGCGATAAGTGGCAATCGAGGTTCGAACCCTGCCGCGGAGGTGGTCAAGTCCCGAAACAAGAGAGGAGGACCGTAGAGGCAAGAAATGGCCCAGGAAGACGATGTCATGGTTGGGGATCCTACCGTGACTCGCACCATCATGTGGGGGAACTTGGAGTCCCGGTCGTTCACGCTCCCGGGTAAGCTGACCACAGGCACGGGGAAGGCAGCTGTAAGAGTCATCAATGCCTTGTCATCTCCTACCGCTGAAGGGTCGTAGCTCATTTCATTTTTACATGTCTTGCTATTTCTTTCATGGTTCAAGTCTACGAATCTCGCTTTCAGACACAATTTGGAGTTCATCACCTCGGTCGAATCGCTATTTGAGCATTAGTCAGCTCACAGACTACTCTCCGTTGTAGGCTGAGATCAGAGCAAAGCCAGTGCTCGCCACCAACATAAATCTTTCGCAAACAGATTTCTACGACATGGCATAACGTTCTATGAAGTGCTCTCGATACATCGTAGGAACATCATTGGGACACGCAAACCTTACTTCCTCCTCGAGATGACCTCGAGATCATGACGCGTATCTCCTACCACCAGCATCATGGATTCAAACGACGATGACACTCGCTCGACAGAGCTTGAGACGCTTCAAGCCATCTATCCCGAGATTCACCATCCGAACCCAGAGAATCCGTTTATATTTGAGATCGAAGTCCCCGTCGTCCCTGCAGAGCCTGTCACCGTCATCTTTCCCTCTGGCCTGCAGCCTGCCGTAGCTGGCAACCCCGAGCGCGGCCCAAACCAAGCTGCTCCACAACAAGTCTCCCACCTACCGTCGCTTGTCCTTCAGATCACCCTTCCCGAGGGCTATCCGCAAACTCTGCCACCAGAAGTGCATATCTCAACGGATCCTCGATGGGTGCCAGATGGTGTGCTCGAAAAGTTGGAGGCCGACGCCGGTCCGCTTTGGGAGGAGGCTGGCCGCGATACCATGACATTTACGTATATTGATCACGTACAGCGTGAAGCTGATCAAGTCTTTGGTGCCACGACGCCAGACGGAGCTCTGGAGCTGGATGCGAGGCATCAGATTGCAGTGCTCGATTACAATGCCAAGGCGAAGCAAGCCGCCTTTGACAGAGAGACGTTTGACTGCGGCATTTGTCTGGGTAAGTTCCCCGTTATTTCGATTCCCTAGCTCTGGTAAACAGTATCGTGCTCACTCTCGTCCAGATCCAAAGAAAGGCTCAAAGTGTCATAAGATGCTAGACTGTGATCACATATTCTGCCTCCAGTGCTTGCAAGACTTTTACGGTGATGCCATCAAGGAAGGCTCCATATCAACGGTTCGGTGTCTGTCCCCCAACTGTGCAAAGGAGCGGTCAGCAGGGGATCGGGGCAACCCGGGGGCCCGATCCAAGAAGGCAAAGACCTTTATCAGTCCGAGTGAGCTTCTACAGATCGGCTTGTCTGAAGACGCCGTCAAGCGTTACGTTGCCTTGAAGTACAAGACGCAGCTCGAGACGGACAAAGACACGACGTACTGCCCGCGACCCTGGTGCAATGGCGCCGCGCGCTCGGAGAAGCATAAGAAGCCCGAAGGTCTCGAGTATACGGAGGCATCAGATGTCGAATCCGACACGGAAAGCCAAAAGAGTGACTCTGAACCTGCGGGCAACTCGAAAAAGTTCCAGCAAAAAAGTGTTATGGACGATCGACTCGCCGTTTGCGAAGACTGTGACTTTGCCTTCTGTCGCCGGTGCCGAAAACCGTGGCACGGGGAGTTTGTTTACTGCCTACAAAGAGACGAGAAGGGTGAGATGTCGGCCGAGGATAAAGCTTCGCTCGAGTACATCGCTCAGTACTCAAGCCCCTGTCCCACGTGCAGTGCACCGGCGCAGAAGACACACGGCTGCAACCACATGATCTGCTCTAGATGCGACACTCACTTCTGCTATCTATGCTCGGCGTGGCTCAACCCCGGCGATCCGTACCGCCACTACAACGAGCAGCCTGGTGGGAAGAGGACTGCTTGTTACATGCGACTTTGGGAGCTTGAGGAGGGCGAAGGGGAGGACGTGGAAAACGGGTTCGCTGGCGGCCTCATCAGACGCCTTGCGCAACCGGAACCTGAGGACATTGAAATTCCACGGGAGGAAGAGGAGCAACAAGCCGTTCCAGCCGCTGCAGTGGATGCTCCGCGAGAAGACCCCCCGATCGAAGAGCCGCCGGACGAGCTGCCTCGAGCGCCTCGAGTCGCGCAAGAAGCGCCCTTGGTGCTTCGCATAATTGATCCTCAGCCACGTCGACAGGATCCTCCTCCAGAGCCCGCACAGCTTGCCCCTCGAGGACGCGGCAGAGGACGGGGGCGAGGCCAGGCACCGCGCGGTAGAGGAGCCGGCGGTCCAGCCAACGGCGGCAATCGAGGAGCCAGACGCGGTGCACCCCAGCGCGGCAGAAATGGCGGCCAACGAGGTGCAGCCGCAAACCGCGGGGCACGTCAGGCGCCGGTCAACGTGCCTTTCGACCTCGGAGGGGACGCAAACGGCAGGCTGGACGCCGCACAAGAAGCATGGATTCGACGTTTCGTACAAATGGCGCTGGTCGACGCCGAAGATGAACTCGACGACGAGCTGGGCGATTGGTGAACGTACTTGGACAGGCCCCGGAAGATGGCTCGCTATACATCCATCCATCGATCCCATGCCACCCCCCCAAAACCCACCCCGCACTGGGAACTCCCTCGCCAACCCTGGCCCCCAGAAGGGAGTGGCAATTCTTCAACGCCAGAACATGGGCTTGATGGGTAATTTCAAGGTGTCCGGTGCAACCACACCTGCGAAACAACAACGTAACATGCCGCACCCGCTCTGGAGCCTATCCGGCCATATCCTGGCCGCGGCTCGTCATGCAGCGACCCTCGCCAGGGTCAGATCCCTGGATGATTCTCACGACGCGCTTTCCCGCGTCTCGCGCCTAACAACAACGAATTGCGACACTGGCTTCTTGTGGTCCTGGGCTTCCGGGCCGGCCTCAAAGTCGCCTACTTGGGCGTTTCTTTGCCTCGCATCAACTCTTCCAGCAAAGACGGCTGTCACCCAGCTTGTGCGAAAAAGCTCAGTCGAAGCCCGTGTTGACAGTCACACATGCAAAACGGTCTTGCACTTATCATGATTGAGCGTCGTGTGACCTGTTCACTGGAGCGCGTCAAGCATAGCTTTGTCATCGTCCGGTAATAGCCATCTTATGCATGTCTTGCAAGAAGTCTGGCAGCCAATCTATAGCTAGCTGAGAAACGGACCTATGAATGGGATAACGCACAGTTGACAAGACACCACCTATCTTAATCGGTCCCCTCGCATTGTTTGACTTTAAATTCTTCTCTTCGCCTTAGAGAACAGAAGACGCATGGCGCCACTGGAGTCTGCGTTCAGTCTCACAATCATAGACCATATACGTGTACCTGTATCTAGACCAATGCGCGGATAGCCTGCGGTCATGCGCAAAGTCTCCCTGGTGCCAATCGGCACACTGAAACAATCTGCCCTCTCGTTGAGTTGATGACTTGCACGATTGGAAAAGTTAGGACAACGCACCCTGGTTCATGGGTGGACCGTTCAGCGCCACATATTGGGCGCATCGGAGGCCTGTACATACACATATGCGTGTGCATGGTCATGGACGAGGTCACTGACCAAGGGCGGCTCGGTCTCCTTAGCGAATGACAAGCATTCTTCTTTTCGGCCCTTCTAGGCTGAACCAGTCTGAAAACTGGCGACCGCAAAAGCTTGAGGACGGTGCCTGTTGAGTTCCGAACCCGGTTTGGTCGGCGAGCCTTGGTGTGAATGCCAGCGATTTCAATGCTGGGGCTAGGTGGATAGATATGGTATGTGGTCAGTCGGTAATAATCATCACCGATACGGCGTTTGAGATGGAGGTTGGCTTCGTTGCAGATAACTTCTAGATCTCGTGCGGGCTGTCTCTGGTCAGGACCGTGCATCCATACGACGTAACGGAGCGGCGGCAAGCTGCATATCTCCATCTTTGAGGTCCTTGGCTTTGCATATAGGTTTGCGCCAAGATAGCCTGCTGCTCGAGCGTTCCGATCGAGAAGCATGACATCTTTGTGAACACTAAGAAGAGCCCTGTGTCGCTTGGATGCAGATTGGTCTGCAGGATTAATGCGTGCAAACAGTGCCTTTCTGCAAGACCTGCGCACGGGATCACCTCGCTTTCAGACAAGACATTAATCGAGCGACTCCCACTTCACGTTGGAGGAGACATACAAGTAATAGAGCTGGCGCCAGGGACAACATGCATCTCGGGTAGACTTATGTCTCTTGTCATGGCGGCCGCTCCCCGCGGTATTTTTCTGACATCAGGCGCATAGAGACTAAGGCCCTGCACAGTTCGATTGTGCACATGGAAGCTGCAAGTCGACCAGAAACGCCAGCATTTGCGCCGCCGAGCAATTGGTGGAAGCGAATCTGACACATGGGTGACGGGAGCTGGCAATCCTCGCATGGACATGCTCCATTTTATCCGCCCGCCCGCACAATGTTTTGTGGCGACGCCCTCAATAGGCTTTGGTGGCCCCGCCGGGGATCATCATCCCAAAACGGCTACATGGCCGGGGAGGCGGGTCTCGACTGTGGTATGGACAGTTGAGTAACGGCTCTTGCCCCCCCAGAGCACTCAAGCAGACCCCTGTCCTCAGTGTCTACGGCTAGGCACGAGGAGCTGCCCTGTAGCTCTCGTTCGGCTTTTTCTCACTGTGCGATGGACATTGTGTATGGTAGCTGGAACACATGAGTTGAAGGGCGTGAAATGGACACGCACCGGAGCAAGTCGAATTCCCGATGCGCCAGGCCCCAGCAAGCCTGGCCGATGGCGAAGCAAAGAAACGGATGCTGTGTTGGGGTTGTATGTCATGGATAGATCGCAAAGTGAGGGTTTCGAAGGTCTTGATGTCGTCAACATGACAGTCAAGGATGCCAGATATGACGGAACTACGGTTGTGGCCAGTGTGTCAGGTAACAGGGCAGACACACAGATGAAGATGGCCGAACGACGCAGCCACCAATATTTGTTCCGAAGAAATCAACGGTTGCGCTGAACGCGCGCGTGGTGGCGCGACAAGTTGCGAGGACGTTCACTGCCGCTTGCCTCCTTTCTGGATGTGCAAAGCTGCTTGCACATTTGCCGATCAAGGCGCGGTTCTGGCACACCAGAGGATGGTGCTGCGGGTATGTATGGATGTATGTACGCCGCCGATCCTTTACATTGCTCCTATCGGGGATGTCAGCATGGGACAAGTCAACGAGAACACAGGCAAAGGGCAACCAAAACAAATGGCTTGCAGCAAGTATAGGCATAGAGTTGCCAGGTGTGCAAATTCGAGGCAAGTCACATACTGCTTGCTCGCGCATTGTCGCAACAAAGACTATTCTTAGTGGTCTGCGACACCTCGATGGACGTGTTTGCGTTAAATGGGGATCTATGCTAGGCTAGCAGGAGCACCACCCGAATGACTGTTTCGTTCAGTAAGCTGGCTGGTGAAGGCATCACATAGTGCTGCTGGACGACCGGGGGTTGGATCTTGTTTGCGCGCTGCTCGCCCAGGGGCGTTTGTCACTTGTCAAGGCCAGCGATATGCGGCATCATCGTATAAGTTGTATCTCAAGCTAGTGAGGAAGACAAAAACATAGCCAGGATGACAAGATGGGTGGGAGACGGTCGACGAGTGCCTCGACGTGGTGAACAGGTAGCAGGGCGAGCCAATGGAAGAGGGGAGGGAAAAACGGGGCAGCGAGGGGATGACCCCACACTGCACCTTCCCAGTTCCACCAGATCTCGGCCCCCACTTTAGGCTGCCGCAGCTCCTGCCATCCCGAGAGCGGAGGTGAGGTGGGAACTTGGACAGGCACGTACATAATAAGGTGGCAGGTGCTACCCGAGGCTAGCGGAGGGAGGGCGCATTCGCACTGTACGTGGCATCTTGTTCGTGATTGCCAGCTCCTGATCGTGTACTTGTACAAAACAACATTCGAACAGACTGAGACAAATGGCAGAAAGTAACAACCTCGTATCGCGAGACTGGCGTCATTTGCTCCGATATCCCCACGTTGAGCGGACAGGTGGATAATGGCGGGCCGATGAGACTTTCCAGACCTCATCTGCCGCTGTTTTAGCTTGACCACTGGTATGCATGTCCCTGTGTTCTTGCAGCCTCGTAGGTGGCCCGTATCACATGTCGCGCGAAATCTCGACAGGCGCCAGTGCTCTTTCCTTGGCGCTCGCAGGTTAACAGAACTGCCTCGTCGGCTCTAATGCTACTGATTGTCCGGAGCTTTGCTTGCGAGCTGGTGGTAGTCATGTGATTATCTCCGTGAGCTTCAAGACACTGATGGCACCATATCGCACAACGTTCAGAAGAGCTGCTTTGCAGGCATGCAAAGGGCAGTGTCAACACAAGCCCCACAGCGTAGATACACTGTATGGACTTCGGAAGAACGCGACTGGGATCTTAGCAACCATCCAGGGTTAAGCGGGACTAGCGGCATGCATCTCACCTCTTGATGCGCCGAGGCAACCACTTCTCGTTCACGGCCCATCATGCCATCTTGAGGCACTTGTACGGTATTGCACTCGAAGAAGCCTGCTCATCATCAAGCAGACCTCTTGGGCCACACCCATCCGCGTGATCTGCAATCCATCACGCCCAAACTTCGCGGGCGCAACCACCATATCATCGGTTTCTGCCAGAGACGGGACTGGACAGAACAGATCAGAACAGGCCAGAACCCCATGTCACGGCATTGCTAAGCAGGTCTTTGCCGATTGACAGACCTCCCTCTATCCGTTGGCGACCTCATGCTAACCGACTTGCATCAGCAGCACGATTTTACGTATCTGCTCTTCGACGCCGCATCTCTCAGCAAGGGACCCCCTGCTGCACGACTCTATCGGCAGTTGGTTTATGGCTAGACCCAACTTGTCGCAGAGGAGCAACCAGAACTCTCGTCACCAAACGTCACATTCGGCCTGCTTGTCAAGTTATCGAATTGCCATCTATATTCCTCGTCGACCGCCACAGGCCCATAATGTAGCCTTTGAGACATTGCCGCTTGGCGGGGGTTGCCATTGCAGAGTCATGGCGGCCGTCACGGCCGTCCTCGCCATCGTCACGGCCGCCGCGCTGCGCGGCTTCAAATCAAACCGGCTGCTTTCTGTTACTACGCCCACACCGGCTGTGGCTATTCTCTCTGGCGCCTGTCCTCCACGCACACGTCGCCGCGGAGCAAGCCAATCGTGAACCCCTGCTTCACCCCACCTGAGCCGCTCTTCTTCTCCTTCTGCTTCTTCTTCGTCTTCTTCATCGTCGTCTTCAGCACTGTGAGGCGCGAGGCACCACCTGCTCTCTCTTCATATCAGACTTTCGGCCGACTGGTATCCACTTCCATGCTTAGACAAGGTTGTTTCTGCTTTCTCACTCACTGGGCTGTTGCCGAAACGGTTCCTTTGAAAGCGCCCTCGCGCAATCCTCGTTATTGCCGGGATTGCTGCCATTCTCCTACCGAAGTTCTGGCGACACTAGTTGCTGCCCACTATCCGGGACAGCTGCCGAAGGGTAGCCTTCTTCTTTTTCATTTTAGTTGACTTTTGGTACCATTTTAGTTTCCTTCATGGCAGCCGCCATGCTCCCAACGAAGATGACATTTTCTTCTTCTAGAAGACCAATGGCGACACCGGACAGCACGGGCTCTTACTGGCTTCGGAGTATTCTCTCAACTCAGCGGCGCCCCATCCTTTACTAGGGTCCGGGATTTGAAAATGGGTGGGCGGCACCCCAAGGTTGCGCCCCCCCGGTCCTCCCTCCGTCTGATCCCTGCAAACTTGCTAGCCATCCATCTTGCCAGCCATGAGTCGAAAAGGCCCCTACACCACGCACAGCCAGGGCCTTCACACTTTGCAATCGACCAGGATCCCGAGAAAGAGACCCTCGATCTGTTAATTATCGTTTGCCAATCAGCAGTAGAACGAGGGGCTCACTCGGCACACACGCAGGTCTGAGTTGAACGGGATTCAGGGAATAGATTCGATTTGAACGGTAACGCGGCCTGGCTGTCTCTCAGTGTCTATCCCTTTGCTTTGCATTTCTGGCCCTGCACGAACGTCTACAGCGCAGTTGTCTACTTCACTGATTCCGGCGAAGTTGCTATGTTGCTCTTTCAGATACTTTGTGGAAGTAAGGGCGTCTTTTCTCTGTGCAAAGGGAAGCCTTCGATTCTATCACCAGTCCCCTCGCATCAACTGCGAACAGAAGTCCGGTTTGCCATACCGTCATGTCATGTATTGAAATTTCGATCTCGAGTCTCATTCGAGGGATCCCCGCTCCTTTCCGGAGTGACCGTTCTCCTTCCCAGAATGGTCACCTACACACCACAGATTGTTGATCCCCAAGCTCGGACCTAGACTAGGCTTGGTGCTGGCAGGGCCGAAATCACTTCGTGTCCCACTCTGTTCGGCAGCCATACTCAAGTCCTGTTCCTGGATGTTAAGACCGGGGGATGTCGACAAGGGTTCCACCCCCATCAGCCCGCCACGGCGCCGATTTTCATCGAAACACTCCCCTCCCTATCTGCCGTTCCTGACATCCATTATATACCTAGTGTTGTTTGCCTGCAGCCATAGTACGCTGACTCGTCTGTTGAATCTGCTCATCTGTTCATCTACAGTCGACCCTCAACCTGCTCCTTCGATCGATCACATAAACTGACCTTTCTTTTTTAACCGTTCCGTCACAACAGCACGTTTGGGACTCTTACCATTACCGCCGACTTGAGACCCTTTGCAGGAACCTAGTATAACAAGGAGACGACTCGCAATATCAACTTATCTTGGCAGCGAAGTCTGTTTCGCGATGACGACGTAGTCACGACGTCTGCGACGATATTAGGAAACAATGACGGCGCTGAGGAGCGAGGCAGGACCTTCGCCCTTCTGGCCAAACTACGGCCATACGATGAACGTACCTCACCGTATTGGAAACAATGTTGAGCAAACACTGTCAAGTGAGGCAAGGAGCGACGAGGCCGTGGCCGAGCCGTCCCAAGAACACTACGACCGTTATCGCCACGGCGACAATGAGCATTACGAAACGCACTCCCGGCACACTCCACCGACTCATTCTTTGCTACCGACACAAGCGAGCTATTCGAACCTGAAGAGGAGTTTCTCGCAGACGGAAGCACCCATCTACCACGAAATGGTGCAAGACTTCCGTGATGATGGCTTACGCGCGCAGTCGAATCAGGACAAATCATTACTCTTTTTTCGCAAGACGCCAGACAAATGCACAGTCACCAACCAGCATGGGCAAGTCCAGTCTCTAGACCTATCTGCTCAAATCCACGGCATGTTCTTCCTGTCCGAGATGCCTACCAACGCCACAGATGGGCCTACTCAGGCGCCTGAACTCACTTGCTACCGGCGGAATCTGTTCCAGATCAGCGGCTCACTGGTCACCCCAAGATGTCCCTTGTATGCGACCCAGGAAGGAGGTCATGCGGTGGCTATCGAAAGTCTCGAGGTGACAGTGTCCGCCATCGAATCAGTGGATAACAACGCGGTTCGGCTGATTGTCATTCCCTGGAAAACACCACCGCCAAACTCGACCGAAAGCCCGCAAACACCAGACCAAGAGCCGGCTTCTTTGCCACTGATCCCTTTTCCTCACGATGAGGCTGGGACGGAGGGGGAATTTGCTGTCTACCCTCTTGGCTGGCGGAGACTACAGTTCAGAATGTAAGCTTGCCTTGACGAGTGTGCACTTGAATGGATGATGCTAAGACGAGCACAGCGCCACTGCAAATAACGGACGCCGCAAAGAACTCCAGCAGCATTTCATATTGCACCTGAAAGTTCATGGCGGCTTAGCCAACGGAAGTAAAGTCGTGTTGGCCGAGTCAACGACAGCCCCTATCGTGGTTCGCGGAAGAAGCCCGAGAAACTTTCAGGCCCGCAAAGAGATACCTTTGTTGGGCTCCAGTGCGGGCTCTCGGGGCCAAGCTCTAGTTGAGTCCGGCATGGGAGTGGTGCAGGGAGGGTCCAACTTGAAGCATCCGGACGCAAAAGCGAGGGGTGTTGATGTCCAGGTGCCGCGATCGCCTTTCACCTTTCCCTCACAAAAGGCCTCTGGAGGACCCCTCGATCCGATCCGTGCCAGGTACGTTTCATCCACACGTGGACACCCAGCAGTCTTGTCCTCGGGCCTCGTTCATAAACGCACGCAGGGCATTTTGACTGACATGAGCTGCAATAGTGGATATCAGAGCTGGCCACCGGCCGGACCTGTCCCACACATGTCTTCTCCCACAAGTGTGCACTATCCTCCTGCGACGGGTGCCTCTGATGCCTACGGCAAGGCCGCGACCTCAAGTCCCTCGACTTTCACCACAGAATCTTCCGGCCTGACCATGCCACCCGCGATGGCTCCTGTTCCCTTGAGCCTCAATTCCGGAGAGCAGCAGCATTCGCACCAGCACCCACAACAGCCGCGCACACAATACGCATACGGTCAACCGACCCCATCACCACGTCAGATCCCAGGTTCGACTGCTCTGGGCGCTGGAGATTCCGGCATGGGACTGCCCCGATACGGCGATCCTGCGCATCCAGCGAAAAGCCCGCGAACAGCGCACCACCCCTCGATACACAGCATAAGCTCCATGGCGAACGCAGAACCGCCATCTGACTACCGATACGGCGCGTATGCTGCAGTGAGCAACTCCAACGACACCAACACGGCGACTTATGGAAACGACCAAGGAGGCGCAACTGCAGCGCCAGGTCGGGAGTATTATCCCCCCTCCGCTACCTGGACAGCCGCGGCTGGTGACGCAAACGCTCCAGTGACTTATCCCTCGGGAGACGGCCGACCATACGCGTACCCCGAGTCTTATAAAGGGGCAAACGTGCCGCCCTCACCGATCAAGGTGGAACCGTCAGGTTCTAGCGGACCGCCAGGGGCTTATTCCCACGCGCGGCCTTTCGTGGAGGGTCTGAACAACTACTCGTGGAGTACGACTTGAGAGCAAGACCTTGGCGGTTCGATTTACAGTCCTGTACTTTTCGCGTGTCTTGAGCGAGGCGTTGGGCGCACGGGACTGCTTGGCTTTTTCATTCTCGCGTCGCAAGTATGACTTCTTGCGTCAAAACCTTGGTTCCATAGCTGCATGATATCCATTTGATTCTGCCAACTCCCACCGCTCCTTTTGAATGACATTAAAGTCCAAAGGGGTCCTGTAGTCAAGGAAAGGAATCGTGTCCTCTTGCCATGCCGTGTATCCGCGATGGAGGGATAAAGTCCCTCCCATACCGGAAAATATGGGAGAAGGTCTTGTGCGCCTGGTATTTGGCCTTGAGATGCTACATCGTCGTCTGCGTTCTCTTTAACCCGGCGGGCACATGCCATAAACAGTGCCGACCTGTCTTCTTCGCTCCAGCGATTTTAATGATAACCGAACTTTGAACATGTATCATGAGAGAGACACATCCGTCTTCAATCTTGTTATGCACTCTGTCTTGCGATCATACGTGTTGTTAGCAGCATTGATTAATCCTCCATCCAAGTCGAAAAGTGGGTGTGGCTCGTTCTCAGCGATAAGGACTGATAAGACGAGCGACAGGATCCGTAACAGTGACACTGAACTTCTACCTAAGCCTTGTCTTGACGACGTCTCACAACCATACTCATTCCTCACGCGGTGAATGGGAGCCTCATTTGAACACTTGGTCAGAAGATTTGTGAAAGTCGACCAGAGACGGCGCAGACAACTGGGTGCATCACGGGCCGAAAATTGGCTTCGCGCGCAGCCACCATGTTTGAGCTTCCGGAAGCGAAAAGGTATGCAGTCCATTGTCCCGTGAATACGCCGGGGAAATAGTAACTGACAACACTGCAGAGTTCGTCGAGAGGAGTTGATTGATTCGGAAACTGAGCATGATGGAAGCGGCGATGAGAGTGGCAAGGCTGAGTTGATATCTCTTCTGAACGACCAAATCGCAAAATCGCTGGGGCTGGATCTCAGTGAAGACACGAACCGCAATCCTGCCAACGTGCCACCGAAGCAGAAGAAAGAGAACCCAGACGCCTCAGTCGTGCCGGAAGAGGCCGAAGAAGACGACGCTGAGTTTGATTTTAGACTCTTTAGCACCTCCAAACCGACGACAAAAGTCACGCTCGAGGCAGACAAACCCAGTCTAGGCGGTTTGGCCAGAAGGCGACCTTTGTCTTATTATGTTGTAACGAATCTATCACCACGAGAAAGGAAGAGGATAGAATATTCCGCAGTCTCAGGGGAGCGAATACTGAGCGAGTCGGGGGCACGGTCATGGGGCCTCGAGCTGCCTTGGAGGGTCGTCAAGGGCTTTTCATCGTTATGCCATCAGAAACAGGCTCCTAAGACAGCATCAAGAGCAGTGGAGAAGAAAGGCAGGCCAGGAAAACGATCGCGGATAGTGCTACGGAAGAGAGCCAGGGCGGGCGCCGAGCAAGCCCGGCAGGAGGCGTCAAAATTGGCTGAGAAGGAAGAGCAACTGAAAGAGAAGAAGAAGAGGTTGAACAGGGCCAAGAAACTGCGGAAGAGGGCCAAGGAGAAGGGGAAGAAGGGAGAGGACAACGAGGGCAGTGACGCGGAGTCTGACAACTGAACTGACCGAAGATGGTAAAGACGCAGACTGCACTTTATATACGTACGCCACAGTGACTTGTTTCTTGTATAATTGGGGACGTACGAATGTTTGAATGAAGATTATTGGAGTTTCATTTGCAACTTATCAGCTGTTTCTACTCCTCGCCACGTTTCCTATAAATTTGATGAGGTTGTTCGTATGACCCTAACCCTGAAAGCTCAATGTCCGCGACACCAGCTTCACCCCCGAATGTTTCCCCAACGCTGGGCTGACCAGCTCACACGACACGCCATTTGCTTTTGGATGCTTCTCAGCACCAATCTCCGCTCTTCACGAAGTAACGCATTGTGCTGCTCGATCTTCTTCAACCCATTTCCTACCATCTCCGGTTTGCGAAAGGGGTTACGCTATGGCAGAGAGCTTCTGCTAGACACATCCCGGGCTCAGCCTGACGAACGAGAGCGAACACATAGGGGAAGAAGACAACCACCATGAACGAACAACTGCCTCCACAAGCCGCGACCGAGCCTCCGCCGATGCTCGAACAGCTCGCACCCACAGACGATGTCGCTGATACCGGGGAGGTGATCGAAGACAGCGGTGAAGCTCCCGAGCTGGCCAGCGATGCTGTCGCCCCTCCGCCAGATGCGCCTCCACAGCTGCCCACGAGGCCCGGCCTCCAGAGAAACACGATGCAAGCGCCTCCTCCGGCGCCGGACACCCCCAGCGACCAAGCCGTATCGGCTGCACCGACCGACTCGCTGTCGCTCGCCCAGCTGCGCCGCCTCGTGACCGAGGTGAACAAGGTGGAGCCCATCGCCTACGACTTTGTATATTCAGACATGGGCCCGCACGCCGAGGAAATAGACGAGTGGTTCTCCTACGACTTTACTCAATGGGCACGGCTGAATGCCGCACAGAAGGCGTTTGAGTGGCACTGGGAGCAAGAGGCGGAACCGAGCGCGGCGTGGGAGGACGCCCACCTCGAAACTCGGACGAGATTCGTGCAGGCGGCCATCGGCGGTGTGCAGTCCAACGACGCTGCGCTGCGGTCCTTGTCGATTGGAAAACTGGTCTACCTCGTGCTGGGCAGATGGGGAGATACTGCTTCTGCGGACGGGCATCACGGAGACGACAAGACGGTGGCGAGCGCTTCCCAGCTGCAGGCGATCAGGACCGGCGTCGAGTGTCTGGCGTCACTAGGAGGTCTCCCAGTCATTTGGGAAGCCTTGAGGCACAGCTTTGAAACGCATTGGTAAGCTCTCGAGGGTTCTTTGACTTTGTCGCGGAGACTGCTGGTTTGCTAACTACAGCGCAGGGTTGGCGAGCTTCAATTCTCGACTCCACAAGAAGCTCAAGACGAGCTGATGAACCTTATGACGATCATGTACATTGCTATTCAAACGACGCTCAACGACCCTGAAAACATGTCATTATCTTACACGAAGCTACGTGGGTAGCCTTAGAAACCACTTTTGCTACACTAGTGACCCTACTGACGTCTTCTGCCAGTCGAATTGAATCCGTCTCTTGTAGACTTTATGCTTACCGCAACGTCCAAGCTGCGATGGGATGATCATGCAGATCTTCGAAACGACCCAAGGGGCGACTCTAAGGAAGGAATGCCTCGAACCCAGGTAGGGTTTATTTTGATCGTTCGTTATAATGCCGCGTGTATCTGACAACTCGTAGATCTTTTTGCTGTTCTGGAAATCGATTCTTCTTGTCTTTGGTGGCTCCAAAGACATTGAAAACTTGAAAAAAGCCACCTGCGAAACTACCACAGCTTCCAAGGACAAGGAAACTATCACAGCATCACCACTCGATTATCATGTCTTTCGTCAGGAGGTTACTTCCAAATACCCGGCCTATGTGCCCCCGACACCGATCATCCCACTTGAGCCTGAAAACACCTCCCTATTACCTCCCGTACCGAATCTGGTCACCCGTACTAACGACGCCACGGGTATCATCCCAGGAGACCCCAATGCGCGGAACGGCGGCGCATCTATCCTCGACCAGCCTGTTCACATCGCCACACCGGCTCCGTCTCCTCCCCCATCTCCCGGTGTCGGCGGAAAGGGGGGCAAAAAGCAGAATTACCAAACAAACCAGAACTTTCCGTTCATGTATCCGCCGCTGGATGCTACCAGTAACAGCGCTGGCGGCAAGGGACTCGCTGGCGTGCATGACGCGGCGGTCAGCCGACGATGGGAGGGCAGTGACATCCCAGCGTCTATCCTCGAGGCCGGCCAGCTGTTCTCAACACGCGTGAGGATGACGCGCGCTACGCGGCAGCTTTGGGATGAGCGTGAAAAGTTTTTGAGGCACGAGCGAGGATGGGTCGACGATTCTGCTGGGTTGGGCGATGACTTTATCGAGGAACTCGATTTGAGTGAACTATCGGCTGAAGACAGGGAGATCTTGGAAGGACTCAAGGCCGAGGATAAGAAGGAAAAGGCCTCTTCGGTCCCTGAACTGGAAGTCGATTTGGGACCGAATCCTGCTGCTCTCAGTCAGAGGGACAAAGATCGTCTGTACGCGATAGAGAGGTTTTACGTGAGTTTACATCCCCCGAAAGTCTTTTAGTCCAACTAGAGATGCTGACCATGGAAGCGCGATGCCTTGCCCCATCTTCAATCGTTGGTAATTGTCCTCCTGCGACCCATTATCGCGAATGCAACGGCCATGGCCGCACTGCAACCTGGGCCGGGAGGAGCCAGCGCGGGCCGGGCTAACGGCCAGGGCGTCAACGGTATTCCTCAGGGGGTGAATGTTTCAGGAGGCGATGTGCCGGGGCAAGAGACATCGCCAGAAGCAGCTGAGCTTTCGCCGGAAGAGGTTAACAGGGCGAGAAACAGGGAGATCACCTCCAAAGCCATCACTGGAATTCTGATCCTGCTTATCAAGTGGCTACGACTGTCGCGTAAGTTTTGTGGTTCGGAGAGATGGCGTCTGTGGGTACTAACCTTTGCTGCCTCACAGATGTTCTGAAGGCGGAGTATCTCACTCAGCTTCTTCTCGATTCCAACTACGTGCCTCTTGTCTTGAAATTGTTTGCGCATCAAGACATCCAGCAGGTCGTGGATAGCAAGATGGATCGCGTAGAGGATAGGTGAGCTGGAGAAATACACACACACGTGGTGCCCAATTCTGTCTGACAAGAAAAACAGCTTCTTCCAATTCTGCAACTCGCAGTGCAACCCAAAAGATCACGAAGGTGGAACGACTCAGACGCGTCCCGAGGTCGATGAGGAAAGCGAAGACGACGCTGCGCCGCCACCGATCAAGTTGAAGCGGTCCCCCGATGAAGCTGCCGCGGCCGAGAGCGAGCAGGCTCTGCAGGATGCCGAAGGTCTGGATGACGACGTCGATGCGAGCCCCGGCGCATCACGTCCCGAAGTCGACGAACTCGGCTACCCACTCGGCCCGTTACCCGTCGATCCGATCACCGACTTTTCGTGGCGCAACTTCTTCTCGCTCATCAACTACCTGCGCATCATGCAAAAGATCTGCAAAAACAAGGCGCACCGCAACCTGCTGCTGGTGCAGTACAAGTCCTCTACCATCCTGCGCAAGTCCCTTCGCGTGCCGCAGCCGGAGCTGAGACTGTACACGCTCAAACTCTTCAAGAACCAGGTGCCGTACTGCGGGCGCAAATGGCGGCAGAGCAACATGCGGGTCATCACCGCCGTGTACCTCCACTGCCGCCCCGAGCTGCGGGACGAGTGGCTTGCAGGGAGCGACGTGGACGCGGACGTGGACGCGGCGCTGCCGCTGGAGCAGGCGCTGCGGAGCCTGACGCACTGGTCGAACGTGCGCAAATACCCGAGCAAGATTGCGGTGGATGTTGGGGCGGCGCTGAGAGAGGAGAGGGACTTCTTCGCGAGGGAGCTGGAGAAGATGAACCTCGGGTGGTCTGATGGCGTCAATGACGAGCTGATGAGCGAGCTTGGGGATCTGGACGGTTAAGAAAGAGTCAGCCGTGCTTGGCTCAGCAGTCGAGTGGATAAGCGGGTTGATTTGGGGTCCAGTATGATGGGAGCAAAGAGATAAGAATCACGGGCGTACCAGGGTTTCCGCGTTGTGTCGGCGTGATGAGTCTTGACGCTAGAAGAGGCAGTACGCCCTCGCGAATTGCCAGTGCTGAACGAGGGCAAAGTACTGAATATGGGGACGAGGAGATATGAGGAGTGATTAACCCAATGAGATGAAAGAGATCAAGCATGCTGAGAATAAAGAACACTGATCTTATTTATTATGTTGGATACATATACAATCCCTCTTACAAGTAACGTCCCCCGTCATCCTCATTACTACGTATCGCTCAAAACATCGGATTAAGACATAGTATCATATCGTACATACAATTGCGACTTTGCTGTATCACTCATTAGTAGACGCCATCATCGTAGCGGTAGTTTTGGGGCGGAGGAGGACCAGCAGGCTCTCCAATGGTAGGACGTCCACCGTACGCTCTCGCAGGGGCAGTCTCGACGCCAGGGGCGGCGTACGTCTCCGCGGGACAAGCGTAGCCAGGCTCGACCTTGTGGTGGTGGTCGAGACCCTCGCCGATGGCGGTGGTGTCTGTGTTGTAGCTCCCGCGGTTGTCGACCCTGCGGTTGTCGAGCTCTGCGGGCGTGGTGTGCGCAGGGAGGGTGCTCCCAGCAGCGGGAACGGCCGCGCCCTTCTTCTGACGGCGGAAGCGGCCGAACATGCCGGCTTTCTCATTGTCCGCGGCGTATCCGGAGCCGTGGGTGTAGTTGTTGGCAGGGGAGGGACCGAAGCGCTTCTCTTTGCGGTGGTTGCGCACAAGGCAAAGCTCAGTGAGGATGGAGAGGGCGAAGAAGACGCTGCGAAGAGAGAGTCTCGTTAACTTTGCGTTCGCAACCAAGGGTTGCGGGAGAGATTTTCGAAAGGACATACGCGGGGGCCGGACTTACCAGGCGACGATGGCCACGGATAGACAAGCCGTCTGCAGCTTGCAGGCGGTGCGGTAGCTTGGCAGGGCAGTGAAGCCACCTGAGCCAGCATTTGTGGTCTCACGGGCATTGCCCTCACCGAAGGGTGTGTTTAGGTAGCCCGAGCAGCTCGAGGCGCCATGGCGGTTGGCGTAGGCAACGTAGATGAAGGCGCCGATGAAGCAAATGTCGAGGATGATGGCGATGAAGGAGAAGAAGGCCAAGCCAGCGACACAACAGAGGAGGATCAAGGCGATGAGAGTGTAGAGGACGGCGGCGCCCGAGATGCCCTCGACAGCACGGACGGAGGTGGCGATCTTCAGGTCATGATTGGCAAGAGCCGCGAGGAAGTATGAAAAGACACCGAGGATGAGAGCTGCGCAGAGGAATTGGACGCCACGGATGAACCACTGCAGCAGCTTGAGACTGAAGCCGGCTTTGGTGCCCATGATGACGACGTAGGAGTGTCAAGAGGTTTGGTCAATGTGATTGGCGAGCGCTGAGAGTAAAGGAGGCTGAATCAACAGAAAGTGAAGTAAAAGAAGAGGGAAGACGGGCGGAGTGAAAAAAGCACAGAGTCCGACAGTCGTGTGCATGCGAGCTGTATCTAATATAGGCTACATTTGGGACTGGTCAAACCACCACAAGAGCCAATTCGTCATAAGAACCGGCTCTTCTTGTATGTGATCGCCCAATACCAGAGTATGTGATCGCCCAATACCAGATGGGTCGTGCTTCATTCGATCATCGCACAGCCGGAGAGAAGCATCAAGGGTGCGCCGGCGCAAAGGTTATTGAGATCCGGTTTGGGGGTCGTAGGCAACATGTCCCTGTGGCGGGCCGCGGCCAGCATAACGGAACATCTGATGCCAAGTTTTTGTCCTCCAGAGCAGAGTTTCTCTCCGACTAGCGCGGCGATCCAGGATCGAGGCATCGGAGGGCCCTGCATACGACCATGACCAGCACGGCAGTTGGCTTTGGGACGCTTTGGGACAAGTGAAGCTTTGCGGGATGGATGACGATGAAGGACGGGCGATGACGCAGCTTGGTGGGGGAGCTAAGCCACATGAGAGACATGAGCCACACAAAGCCACCCGCAGATCAATTGCACAGCCACGTCGAGGCCCGCCTCATGCACGTGAGAAGTCACGTGATTGACCCCGTCCGTGCACCCTAGTTGCGACACGATAAGGACATTATACTCCAGACTCACGTCTTGAAGAGCTGAATGGAAAGCCTTCTTGGCACCAGAAGCTACTGCATTACCAATGCAGGGACATTCCACAAACGATGGGATACGAGCAGCTGCCATGCATTTGTGTTGCATTGCAATGCATATTGCTGCAGCAGAGAAGCGAGCTGAGTCGGATGCTGCAGAATGGAAAAGGCATAGATGAGGGGGTTTCTCGGCTCGCTCTTGGTCCATCACAGCTCTATTCTTAAAGTCAGGCCCCTTGTGTTCATCATGTACTCCTGGTTCTGCTCCTTCTTTTTCGACAGATTAACGGTCCTTTAACACCGCAATCCACTCTCATCATGCGGATCCCATGCAAGCTGTTGGGCCTTTCGGGCCTGGTAGCCATTGTTCACGCTGACCCTACCTGGCCATCGCCCATTGACGAGCTAGAAGAGGTCATGTTTCAGCTGACGTCCTTTGGGTCCCGGCATTTCGCCGACGTTGTCAGTCCGTGTACGAACGAAGCCTCTGGACCTGGCAGACTGAATGCGGCCGAATGGCTCAGAACTGCCTTTCACGACATGTCGACGGGAAGCGCATTCTTTGGCACCGGCGGCCTCGACGCGTCCCTGCAATACGAGCTCGAGAATGGGGAGAATATCGGCCCAGGCCACAAGACGACGCTCGAGTTCATGGCGCCTTATGTCTCGAGTCAGAGTAGCCTCTCAGATCTCCTCGCCGCCGGCGTGTACATGTCGGTGAGGTCCTGCGGTGGCCCGGTTGTGCCGGTTCGAGCTGGACGGAAGGATGCCACTGCTAGGGGCAGTACTGGTGTCCCCCAGCCGCAGAACTCGGTCCTCACCTTCCAGCAGCAGTTTCAACGCATGGGCTTCTCCAATGAGGAGATGATTCAGGTCACGGCGTGTGGTCACACCATCGGAGGTGTACACGAGAACGAGTTTCCCGACATTGTGTCCGCGGGGTCGACTGCCGACGGCGTGGCTTCTTTGGACTCGAGCCAGGCCATCTTTGACAACCGGGTGGTCACGGAATACCTGGACGGGAGCACCAAGAACCCTCTCGTTGTTGGGCCGGCAGTGCGCGTCAACAAGCACTCAGATTTCAAAGTCTACAACTCGGATGGTAACGCCACCATGAGAAAGCTGGCGGATGCAGACGAGTTTCGAGAGACCTGCAAAGTCGTGTTGCAGAAGATGATTGACCTTGTGCCAAAAGGCGTTGAACTGACACCGCCCATCGTGCCTTACACTGTTAAGCCCGTAGACATGCAGCTGACCTTGACAAAGGGCGGTACGGCTCTGGAGCTCTCAGGATACATACGCGTCAAAAGTCCAAAAGGTGATGAGAATGGCGTCGAAAGTGTGATTATCGATTACAAGGATCATACTGGTGACTCGTGCGGGACGGAGTCTTGTCGAATTCGAATCTCGGCCTCAGAGCTTGGCAAAGGGTTTGACGATACTTTTGCCTTCTTCCCCACCAAGGCCGCCATTTCTGCCGCGTCAGGTATTTCGTCTTTTATCATCGTTGTCCAGTACACGGAAGGCAGCGAGGAGACCTTTGACAACAACGGGGAGGGCTATCCGATGCAGGACAGTGTCATCTTCCAGACCCCACAGAGCTGCTTGGATAAGTCCACTGGAGCCCTGACCATCGTTGCGGCTGTTCGCAATAGTGTGGCAGACGAAGAAGTCGAGGCAATCATCTCGTACAAGGCGGTTCAAAAGAGAAGCCCGATTCCCAACTTGAAAACAGCCACGACTCTGCTGAACAAGGGCGAGTGTGTTGGTCAATACACACTGTTTACTGCAGAGTACACCATCGCGGGCCCGAAACCCGCAGAGGCCACTTTTGATATCACTGGAGCAGGCGGACAATCAGACAGGTTTAAGAGAGCTGCGAAAGTCGGAGGAACTTGTCAGGCCTTCACGAGCCCGGCCAAGTGTGGCGATGACACACTCCCGCCAGACGAAGAGCCAACGACCACTCAGGAATCCTCTTTGACCACCTCCATCCACGAGGAGCCAAGCACTTCGACCAGCGCGGTACCCACTTCCGGGCCTCGACACCGAGATGTAGTGGGAGACTATACCTTTGTATCATGTTGGACCGAGGGCAGTGGGGTGCGGGCACTCAGTGCGTCGATGCTTGCCGATGATAACATGACACTGGAGATGTGCATGAACTTTTGCAGCAACTACTCGTATTGGGGGGCCGAGTATGGCCGAGAGTGTAAGTACAGCCACTGCAGGTATGCTTTCATGGACGACGAGTATGGCTGACTGATACGGACGCAGGCTGGTGTGGTAATGCACTCGCAGAAAGCAGCCGTGAAGCGCCGCTCAAGGACTGCAAGATGCTGTGTGGCGGTGATAAAAGCCAATACTGCGGAGCTGGTGATAGACTCGAGCTTTACTCAAAGATGTGAATGTGCTCGATTAGTGCAGGGCCTCAAGAAGATCATTTGCCTGGAACAGATGTGATACGCAACGTAAAGTCGAATCAGAGAGGATCACCAAACCTTTACACTTGCGAGTCATCCTGAATGTCAAGAACCGATTCATATTGAGAAATGAAATCAGAATCATTGTGTGATTTCGTAATACCCCTGTGAAACTAGACGACGGAAACTGAATACTGTACGATGGCAGCACATGGCCGTTGGTTTCAACGGAGCGTCCTCGACCCCCCCCCCACGTCGCGTCGCGTCAAACCACCATCGTTCACTCAGCCTTCACCTCACTTCACTCACTACCGTCGCGCCACAAACCTTTCCAAAATGGCGGACACAACAAACGCAGAAGATCGCGATGTAAGTTCTCACACCAAAGAAACAGCTTCCCCCAAACCCCAGCTGCGAACTGACAAGTCGTTCAGCGTCTCAAATCCGCACTGTGGTACGCGGTCGGGCAGATGGTCGATGAAGAAGCCCTGCGCCGCGATCGGAACGCGACACCACAATTCATCGGCGCCTTGACCGAGATGGTCTGGATGCAAATTGGTTTGTATTTCCCAAGAACCTTTCTCACGCATTACGTTTCCGTCGGCACAAACAAGAGAAGAAAGAAACCAGAGGAAAAATCAAGGCTGACCCAGCACCGTGTTGTGCACAGAGAGCGTGGCTGTCGACCTCGAGAGCTTTGCCAATCACGCGTCAAGAACGACCGTGACAACAGATGATGTGCTTCTCCTCGCACGAAAGAACCCGGACTTGCATAGCATCATGAAGGAGTTTGTCGACGAGCTGAAGGTGGAGAAGGAGGCTGCTAAGCGGAAAGGGAAGGGCGGCACGGCACGGCGATGATGAGTCCGACTATTCACGCCAATATCTGAAAAGGGTTTGACTGAGGACTCAAATCTCACGGCGTTCAGGGCGCGGGCGCGGGCGAAAACAAGAGCATCGACTCATACACGGTTCTATATCCAACTTTTTTTCATTGTTTAATTGTGTCATTTCTTCCAGGGAGTCCGGCACATTCACCACTTTGGAAGCTCTATGCTGCTCTGGTCTCCGTACGTCTCACGATACTCCTCCAGCATCTTCAGCGTGACGCCTTGTCCTCCGCAGACCAGCAGAACCACTGTCTTCTCGCTCCACTCCTCGTCTGTCAGCCCCTCGCCGAGCTGCTTTCTCAAATCGCCGCGGTACGCGACCGCCAGCGTCGCACCGCAAGCTGGCTCGACGAGGTGCCGCGCGTCATCCGCGAACCGCACGCAGCTGATGGCCGCGTCGGCGTCCGAGACGAGGAGGCTGGTCAGAGCTTTGGGCTCGCTGGTCGCGTATTCCCACGTCTGGTCGGAGACGCGGACGCCGCCGAGGGATTTGGCGATAGAGGTGATGCTGGGGAGGGTGAGGTGCTCGCCCGCCCGGAGGGATGCGTTCAGGCTGTCTGCGCCTTTGGTCTCCACAGCAAAAACCTGTGGTTGGCCGGCAGACCACTCTGATGCCTTCACGCCCTGTACGATCCCGTTGACGAGACCGCCTCCACCGACACTGCAGACAAACGCGTCGATATCGCCCTCCACTTGCTCCTTGGCCTCCCTCACGATGGAAGACGCGCCGGCCCAAATATCGGGATGGTCAAACGGTGGGACGTAGATTGGGTTCTCCTCCTTGGGGATCAGCTCCTCGCGCATGAAGCGATCGCACTGGTCCCATGTGTCGCCGGTCTGGTGGACCTTCACGCCGAGGGCTTCCAGGCGATCCTTCATGAGCGGCGAGGTCGTCATGGGGACCACGATGGTGGCAGGGAGCTTGAGAGCGCGGGCAGCCGTGGCGCAGGCGAGACCGGCGTTGCCACCGGAGGAGCAGTAGAAGTGGAGTGTGGAGGGCGAGGGGTTCTTCTGGGCTGCGATGGTCATGAGGTTGCCAATGCCACGGGACTTGAAGGAGCCGCCGGGCTGCAGGTTATCAAACTTGAGGTAGACATTGCTGTGGTCTGTCAGGTCAAGCTTTGTCGTTGGGAGAAAAATGATCTTTCAACTTACCAGCCTACGGCTTTCGATATCTGGGGGTTGAGCAGGCATGGTGTTTTGACCCAAGGCAATTTGGCATCTAAAGGCAAGGAACCCATGACGAAAATTTGTGATTTGGGGGCAATTCGGTGATTGAAAAGATGCAGATTACGGATTTGGGCAAAGGAGGTTTTCTTCTCGTCTAAAGATCGACTTGTAGGAGGCTGAAGGAGGAAGATGGCCTTGATTTAAAAGCTAGGCAAATACCCTAACCCAAGAGAACCCCTTCCCCCTCCTTCCGAAGTCGGGCCTAAATCCCGAGTCGATGTCCCCGAATATGTTGTCAAAAATAGGCTTGGCATGTCAATATGGATTGAGCACGGACTCTACGAGACTTGTCTGACAGCACGCCCTTCCAAGTCATCTGCATGTCAAAAGTTGTCATCCAGCAATCCATGTAAGCCCGTCAAAGCGAAGATCTCGATAGCTTCACTCGGACAAAATCCGTTCTGCAACATCGGGGACCTGCAAGAGCAACGTGCAAAAGCTGCTGGCGAGCTTTTCGCTCGCGCGACTTCAGACGAATGGTTCTGGAAGAATCTAGCTGACGTAGCATAGTACGATAATGTGCCAGGTTCAGTCTGCTACTTCAATACTATTGGGATGCTACTCAAACATGCTACTCCTGCAGACGCAGTTTCATAGTTGCTACAACCCGCTACTTTCTTTCTGGCTCCTCCGCCTTCTCCCTGTATAGCTCACCAATTTTATTCGACGCATTGCCTTGAGTCGACTCGTTTCCAATACATGTTCATATGCGCAAAGCTGGGCTGTCTGGCCCAGCCCTTCTTTCCTTGTTCTGACAGCTACCTCGTCCCATGCATTTGTTAGTATGCTTTTCAAGAAGGCTCATTGCTCTCTCTTCTCATACCCCGTTGGTCTCGTGTGCTTCGAAAATCTCCTCGTTTCTGAGAACATCAGCCGCTTAACAGTCTGGTTGGTGAGAGAGGTGTTCGAGCCATCTCAAGATTCCCGGAATTCTGTTGGTTCTCGCCCAATCCAGTCCACCAACATCCTTTCGATTCGAGATCGGTATCTTCGGTTCGGGGTCCACGAAATACGCAATGTCGGCCTCCGATCAAAAGATATACAGAAGTGCGAAAGATACTCGGGGCGAGACCAAAACATGGAAAGTATGGAGCTGCCAACGTTGGTCCAGTAGAGACCTCAATGCACAATACGCCCATTTGGAAGACATAGTCACCCGCGACAAGGAGTACCCAAAAAAGATCTTCGAAACAGACCGTCGAATCTGTTGGGATAAGCTGATCATCGCGGAAGTGAACACGCTAAAAGAAGTCCCCTATGTACAGTTGGAGCGTCCACCGGTAGGACCAAATCTTCCTTTTGTTCACGACCAGCCTGCAGAGCCACAACCGGAGCGCGATCCGAGCTACTATGCCGATCAACCCTGGCCATTATGGACGATCAGAAATGCGCGTGTTCCCGTCGGTGGTAGAAAAAGAGCGCCAATCGTGGTCCCCCGCATTGTGATCGTCCGTCAAGTGGAAAAGAAGAAGAAGAAGCGCAAGAAATCATCGGATGCTCCGCAGGAGTCTGAAAGGTCGACGAAGAGAGCGAGAACCAACCAAGCCGACGATGGAGAAACAGTGGTGCAATCCATGATAGAGGTTGAACATCAGGGGGATCACCAGGATGATACCATTCCGGGCGATATTTCCGACGAGTCCATCGAGGCTCGGGTGCTCAGACTGCGGGCTTTTATAAACGCGGGTCACAGCACCACCGATGAGCAAGAACAAGACAATGCACAGGGGCAATCGGCCATCGAGAAGCAGGCTGAAGCAGCAGAGCCTGAAAAGCCATCCTTCCTCACGGTCTCCCCAGAAGTGAGGCTTCGTATATACGAGTTCATGTTTCCCGTGGGATGGCGAGACTTTCATGAGATGTGGACACTCAAACGCAAAGTCCGCGGTCGGGACAGCAATCCATTCCTCGGGATCCTGGGAGTCTGCCGTCAGGTTCACTGCGAGGCATCGGCAGTCTTGTATGGGCGAACGACCTTCCGATATGTTATTCGGGATCACGATCTGCCTGCCGCGGCCAACATCAACCATCCGGTCCTCAACCCGATGGCAAACCATGAAGCTGAGGATAGCGCTGAGGAGGCCCAGTCAGACTGGGACGACGCAGACTCAGCGAAGAAGCGGAGGCGGGTGAAGAAGGGCAAGCCGGACCTCAATCTCAAGCGGTACGGTCACCTTATTCGTCAGCTCAGTCTGGTGGCAGATCCTGGGCGTCACGGGCCAGCAGTGCGACAAAGGATGGCAGAGGCCATCGAAGTGTTTGCCGCGACCGAGACCGGCGGTCATGCAAAGAGGTGGTCAATTCACACGTTGACGCTTCGTGTTGTACCAAAGCTGCAAGCATTGACCGCGCAACAGATAGAAGACATGGGCCACTTCTACGACGAAGACCAGCACATGGTCGATGAGCGGTACAGCTTTGCCAATTTCTTTGATTCAGACTCTCCCGTCCTCGCGGCCATTCTCCGTGTGGACTGCCAGTTCCTCCGTCTCGAGGTTCGGCGAAGGTGTCTGCCAGAGACAGCGACGCCTTGGACCCGCGAGCAAGTCGAATCGCTCCAGGATATGGCGGTCATAACCCTCGACTTGCGGCCGAGACGGGCTTTCACCAATGCCTGGGCGTACAAGACGGAAACAGCGTGGACAGGCTGCGACAGACTCAGGATGCCTACCCTGAGAGCCAAGGCCAGGATAGTCTGCAAGGCCTTGCATCTGCTGAAGCAGTACTTTGTTCGGATTTGCGAGGAATCGGACGGTGGTTTCGAGGGATGGGGATCATCGACAGCGATGCAGATGACAGCGCTAGCCGGAGCCCGGAGCAGTGCAACGAGCCTGAGTTGTCTGCAGATTGCGAGTCTTCTGAGGCGTGAGGTGGAGCAGGGCAGAGCGGCTAAAGATGACGGTAATAATCAAGATCTGGAAATGATGGCGTTTGATCGGGAGCCCGAGGAGGAAAGCAAGGAAGACGAAGCACTGGCGAGAAGTATGATATGGGCGGACTTTTGAGTGGTTGTCACGGTTGCTGGATTTTACCGGGCCGCATGTGACGTATTAGCTTTGGGAATTTTCCAATCATAACAGTTCAGCAAGTTGAAGTGACGCTTCGGTTTGACTATTCTTCTTCACTGAGATTATCTCAGGAGACTGATATTTTGACTCTGCTCGTTTCTAGTGTTTCGATGTCGACCAAAACCAGCTCCTTGGTCTCAGCAAAAGACGGCACTGTGATCAAACGGACCGACTGTCCCTCGGGGCCGTCAATGACTCGTGTCGAGAACTCGGGCTGGTTACCGACAAACATCAGATGTGGACATTGCTTCATGACAAAAGGGTCATCTTCCTGAAATGGGTACGCCCCTGTACCAAGTTAGCGGTCTTATAGTTAGAGTCAAGGTTTTGGGTGACATACAAAGTGTGTCTGGTGCCGTCGGCGCTGAGCATCGCCACCGGCACATAGCTTCCAACATGCCTAGCCGATCGTTGCTGTCCACATATTTGAACACATCGTCCACGTTTTGGCCACCGGTTCCCAATACTCTCCACCCCTCCAATTGCGCCTCCCAGGGGTTTGTTACCGAATCAAACCACCCCGGCTGCTTCTGACCCTGGACCGTATCCGAGCTGTACTGCCGCGCGCGAGAAAAAATGGCGTTGTGTATCGGCTGTTGTGGGTAGCTGCTGTTGGCCGGGTCCTTCTCACCGGGCATCAGGGTGATAGGGATTGAGGGGAGAAGGTCTGAAATAAAAGCGTCGAAGCGCTCAGAGGGAATGGGGTTGTAAGCACTGGCGTCGTACCCATATTTCTTCACAGTCTTCTCGTTACCCTCTTCCTCGTCATCGGACCTGTCCTCTCCGACGGATGAGATCGAGTTGCCCGCAATGATGAGCCTGCTGATATTTGAGTTCTTGATCTGCTGTGATGATGTCAGAGCTTCGCCAAGCAGATATTCCTGGAGCAGTTCGAGCTCCAGTGCGTGGCTTGCGTCTGTGCCGGAGAATGACAGCCCTGATACGATGGCGATCTTTCTCCCCTCCGAATCTTCCGACGGCTGCTCTTCCTTGACGTTTCCCCCGGCTCTGCTATCCGTGGCCTTCAAAGCCCACCTTTCAGGTTGCGGTGGGAGATTGGGAAACTTGACGTCAATAATCTCAAACTCCCCGTTGGTATTTTCTGTTCCCATCACCGCGATGATGCAGCCAGTCACAAGATGAAAGGTCTGCAGTATGTCTCCAACGAGCCGAATACGTCCAGAATCGTCTTCCAGCATGACTTGGTCCGATCCATCGTCGGAAAAGTATCTTTGCGTAGCAGTAGGTGCAGATATCCATTGCTAGGGTCGTGTCAGTATCACGGCTTAAACGGAGTAGTGGTCGAGACCTACATCTTTAGAAACATCCTCCAGGATGTTGGGCTTCAGCTTCATATCCATGTATACTGTGCCTGCGACCCAACACAGCTCGCCTTGTCGTACGTCCAGCACTCGATCGACTCGTTTGGCAATTTCACCTCCAATTGTAGTGCCTTCCCATGCCGCCGCCGCTACTGCCTCGACAGCCGGCTTGATCTTTGTGAGACGCAAAAAGTACATGTCTCCATACTGCTGCTGGTAAGACTTCTGCTTGTTCAAAGCGAAGCTGTCGAGGGGAAGATAGGATTCAACGGTTCGGACGGGAACATCGTGGGCTTTGTCGCTGGTGGGTGTGAGTAGCGTGGTCTTGAATTGATTATGGGAGGCTTTAACATACCTGGGACTCTGAAGGAGGCTCTCCTTCACTGAATCGAGGACAGCCATGATGGTGATGAGGTGCGGATTCAATTCGTAAATGACAGCCGTAGAATTGATGGCTTCGGCCGCGAACTTCCTGAAACGCGTTACCCTCCAAGCTTGACGCGTCGTGGAGGGCGTAAAGTGGTTAAAGCTTATCCAAGCTGATATGTGGCTGGTGTGTGGCTGGTGTCCTGGTCTTGTCGAACCCCCGGATGTGGCTGATAGCTTGGCGGGGTCTTGATGACATCGTGACTTGCGCCCTCTATTACTTTCTTGTCTATACACATTCTCATCGAAAACTATCACGGATTGAACAATTTTTCTCTTTGCAAGAAATTCGAAGACCACATTGATCGTGCCAAATCTTTAGCAAAAAGGAGACAAGGTTCTGAAAGATGCCTCGCCCTACGAAGCCCCCCACCATTGAGGTCAACGACCTCTCATACACATTCCCGGACTACTCAACCGGAGTCCGCAATATCTCTCTCGATCTGCCTCCTCGGTCCCGGACGCTGCTTGTGGGCGCCAATGGTGCTGGCAAGACCACCCTCCTGCGTCTTCTCGCCGGAAAGCGCCTCTCACCGAGCAACACCATCTCCATCTGTGGTGTAGACCCTTTCAAAGAGAGTCTGGAGGGCGTCACCTATCTGGGCCTGGAATGGGTTCTCAACCCCATTGTCAGGAACGATATTGGCGTAAACGAGCTGCTGAGCTCCGTGGGAGGCGATGCGTTCCCCGACCGGAGGGACGAGCTCATCACCATGCTGGACATTGACACAAACTGGCGCATGCACGCCGTCTCGGACGGAGAAAGACGCCGCGTCCAGCTTGCTATGGGTCTTGTTCGTCCGTGGACCATCCTCCTTTTGGATGAGATCACCGTCGACCTCGACGTCCTCAGCCGTGCCAACTTTCTGCAGTGGCTGAAGCGTGAGACGGAGAGCCGGGACTGCACGATCGTCTACGCCACTCACATCCTGGACAATCTTGCCGGCTGGCCCTCTCACCTCGTTCACATGCACCTGGGCACCGTCAAAGAATGGGATACTGCCGATTCCATGCTCAGCGCCCACCAGGAAGCCATTGGTGGCTCAGGCAACAGTCAGTTGGGGGAGCTTGTGATGCGCTGGCTCGCCGAGGATCTCAAGGCGAGAGGGCCTCGTAGCCAGGCGAAGGTGGGATCGGAAGGCAAAACGTACGGCTTTGGTGGCATGGAGATTGGTGGCTATGGACATGAGTCCAGACCCAAGAAGGGCTGAATAGTCAGCTTCGTACAGTGTTCTGATCTGGTGGGTTCGACTACCTGATCTCTGTCATGAGTACAACACAGCACGGGTTTATGCAAAAGTTGGCTGGTGCGATTTAGGTTCAACATATTCAGACCGGCGATATTGGAAGGGATGAGTGAAGCAGTGGCCTTTCGCATCTCAACACGTGGCGTTCCGAGACTGGTTAGGAGGGATTCAACAAGCATGCAAACGGAGTTTCAACAATAATCAGGTCATTTGCAAGGAGTTGACTGAGGTCTGCGAACCCTTTTCAACTGGGCTCGCAGTTTTCATTGTATATTTGATCTTCCTCAATTATATAGATCCAAATTTCATTGAGCTATTCAACTCATCGTGTCGCACTTCCCTGCGATGATAATTGAGAACCAGGGGTCCTACCCTCTATCGAATTCTTCAATGTCGTCAAGGTATTCTTCAACAGTTCTGCTACCCCAGGCAAACTCTGGTCAGTGAGTGAATCGAGCACCCCGATCCTGTATTCTTGCCATGTCAATAGCAAGCCTCCGGCTACACCGAGCTTCGACAAGCTGGTCGGAGTGACAGGCCCTGCATGCCTCGTCCGGATTGGTTTCCCTGCAGATAATGCATCATCTTCGCTCTTTCTGACCCTTTGGATACTCTGTAGACAGAGAGTAGGCGAATAGGATACGTTAAACAGGGTACTCAGTGAGAAGAAGCGGTCGACTTGGGTGACATATTTTGTCAATGCGGCTGTCGTTTGCCGGGGCATCAGACATCCCTGGGCGTTCGGGTCCTCAATCCCGAATGCACGGCCTCGCCAGAGACAGTTGCAAATGTCCATGAGCATGCCGTTATATCTAGCGACGTATTCCTTGTTGTACGTCCTGAAATTAACCAACGACTCGCTCTCGTCCGTCTGTTTCACTCCCATGGCGTACTCGAAGCCATGCTTGCATGCTGCCAAAACATGGCAGACGCGGGACATAACAGCGATGGATCCGTTGAAAAGCAAGTAGTATACAAGTGTTCGGTGCGGGAGCTCGATACGTATATATTTGAAGAGCTTTTCGTGGGTCACGAGACGGACACATTGGTCGTAAAAGTCGAGAATTGCTGATATCGCGGTGACGTCGGGCGATGTCTGGACCAGCGTCATGGCCAGGGTGTTGGCATGTTGTACTAGCCTCGAGCAACTGTCCGTAGCGTGCAGAGCGATCACTTCTGTCGATGCCAGGAGTGACGTCCAGTGGCGTAATATGCGCGTGTACATTTGAAGGACAGGCAGCCTGAGGGATGCGTCGCGAGTGAGAAGTGACGACTCAAGAGGATGAAGAACATGCTTGTAAAGGTCTGCTTTGTGGTCAGTCACTCTGACTGACAAGCAAAGGTGATCGGAAGCGACGACTTACGGTCAAAAGGCAGTACGGCAACAAAACTCATAATGTCCAAGACTGTTTCGTATGAACCTGTGCCGTCCCAAAGCGGGAAGAAGGTCGTAAAAAAGTTTAACACAACGGGTGGCAGTGTCTGTCCATCAGGAGTGAGCACAGGAATCGGACCTCAAAAGGGATAGCGTACCTTTGTGCAGACGACATACTGCCTGACCACCTCCAGAACATCCCACAATGTATCATGGTCGGTATCACCGTGAACCACATCTTCGAGAACGGCACTCAGCCAATTCGCGATCCTCTGATCGGAGGTCTCATTTGGTCGTAAGACTATCAGCTTCTGAAGTAGAGGGTCTGCCAAGACAGCTACCAGCTGGTTAGGGAGCTCGATCTTGTCGAGATGCTTGACGAGGTCTTTCGCGCTCTCTACTTCCTCCAGAGTTACGGCGTCCTATCAGATGTATGGTTAGAATTGTTGATTATTGAGTGTGAAGGAAAATGCTCACTTCATTGACGCGGGAAGTCTGCACTATTGGCACGAGCTTATTACTTCGAAATCTATTCACAGGTCGATGCACGCGGAACCCATCACGGGGTTGCGGCAACCCATCCTGTGCCTTTAGCAGATGCGATTCTTGTATGTCGTCCAAACGGTCTCTCCACTCCGGATCTGGATGCTGCTTTGGTCAGTACAAGCCAGCAGAACGGGCGATTCAGACTTACCTTGAATGCTGAGGCCTTCCCTCGTACTGCACTGCCAACGATAATCTCTGGATAGTAGTCTTTGAAGACGCGCAACAACCCCACGAGACCAGGATCATTACCTGTCTGTCGTGACAAGCCCAGGCTAGTTGATGTTAATTTCTCAGATACTCTCAAAGTGCCGCAACTCTCTGTACTCACATAGCCTGGATTCTGAATGGCCTCACATGCTTTCGGCGCGTGATGAGTGCCAACAAGTGACAAAGCTGAGGCCTGTGATGTGTTAGGTTTTTGCGATCGTCTAGGAGGGCTCGGTGTCGTCTTGTGCTCACCGAAAAGCTGCCGTGTCCAAGAGATTGAAAAGCACCTGAAAAGACTGCGAAAGAGCAGACGGTGATTCAAGTGCATGGTAGACCAGGATAAGCCAGCTCAGCAAGGCCGCTTGCACGTTCAAAGACGGCTTGAGCTCGCCATGACCAATAGAAGACACGATGCGAAGCACGACAGTCCGAGAGACTCGTGTCGCAGGATAAAGGTTTCGAATAATGGAGGTCAAGCTGGCCTGATCGAGAGTGTTGGGTGTCACCACCAGGTCGACGAGCTCGTCCAGGGCATTTGGGAGCAGGCCCCGGTCATAGGCGAGGGAAGTGAGCTCGGCGACGGTTGGTTTGATGCTCGTCTGCCGGGACTTTGGGGGCTTCTTGGACGCATCCACAATTTCTCGAATCAATGCGTCAATTTCGCCATCCTCTATTGTCGCCATATCGGCGTTATTTTGGCGAGTGGTTTCTCCAGATGCTTCGCAAGATCGACCCACCTGCAAGGCTGAAGCGGCATGCAAGCGAACGCGCGGAAAATGCAAGATATTTTGTCAATATATCTGGCAATCAGTCGCGACTAATGCCCAAGAGTATGAGGCGGGAAGTAATAATGCGTGGCATAAATGAGTATTCAAATGGTTCGCACAATTGCAATACGTGGGGTGGTGAGACGCGTCGCAAAACCAGTACTTGACGCGTCGTGCGGTGATCACGCTGTCCCGTCTCTTTCTCTTGAGTCGTCTATTCTGGTGCTGCTTTAAGGCCTCTAACGTACCGCATACATAGGTGGCTCAGCACAGCCAGTAAGGGCGCCAAGGAATGGGCTTAACCCCCGTGAAGACCTATTTTTGACTTTGATGCTTGTATGAGTACATGGTCTTATATGAAGGTGTCGCTTGTGTTTAAGAACATTGTTTGTAAACCGGCGAGGCGCCCCTATGTTTCATGCAGCGCAGGCCCTTGTGCGCAATTCTTGGCCAAAGTGCAGATGCAAATTGCACAGCCTTGTTGGCACCTTAGGGCTACACTGATCAGCCGTATGAAGAATAGACGAGGGAGTTGTATGAAGTCTGTATGAAAAGCTTCAGATGATTTGTGCGCACTGCTAGCTAATCCCGAACACGAAAGAAGGTACTGGATCACGTGTACTGCTTTACTCACTGAGAACTCATGGTGAATACCGTCAGCATCCCGTTCTGCTAGGACTCAGAAATCCGCCACTCATATGGGCAGGGCTTTTGTTTTCGAGCACTGTCATACCTTCAACAGCCTGCAGTCATTTGGGCTGCGCTCCAAATTGCCGACCTAACCACCAAGCGGGGGATTGGCTGCCTTATGAAGTACCTACTTATGCACGCAAAGGCTGATGCTGCCGGGGTCTGCAGGGCTCCATCACGGGACAACGGGCCTCCGCGGCACTGCTGCCTTCTCAAAGTCCTAGATACGAGAGGTAATGCGCAGGACTCTGCATCTCACGGTCATCCATCACTCAGCCGGGGTGGTGATCCCAATGTCAATAGGCGTTCAATAACAAAGAATTCTGCGCAGCTTCGGAACGGCAAGTAAAGCGTTCTAGCTGCCTATTTTCTCAACTTCCCTTGCGGGGGAGCTGGAACATTGCAGTACTGATCGACCATCATCCCAATACGATGTGGCGAGCTTTGGGTCCGACGACTCGTCAGCGGATACTCCCATCACCCCTTGCTCCCATTCATCACACCAACTTCAACGAGCATCACATTATCTGACAGTCTGTTGTGTAACGAGACAGACGCGTCCCCGTCGCACAAGGCTTCTGCAGCTTACGAACGATTTGGTGCACACGACTCCTGCAGGACGATGGGCGATGCGTCAATCATTCAGAGCAGATACTGAATCGAGCTGATCATCATCAGCAACTCGCAGTCTCTCTACATACGGGCAATCGTCTAGATACGGCAAGGATCTGTGTCGTCGTGGCCCCCCTCGCTCACGCAGCCCCCCAGTATCCCAGCAGGCACACTAGCGTCCCGGCCTGACCTCATCTTTTTGAAGTTTCCTAGGACCCAAGGCAGTACCTTCGCAAACAAATCGACTCGTGAAAGCATTTGGCGTGAAGGCTGCAGAGCGGTAAGCGATGCGCTGCATTGTCTCCACGCTTCAGTCTCGAACTTGATCATAAGATCCTCGCCCTTGACAGCGAGGACCCCGAAGCCCCCACCAGTCAGTCATCTTGAGGTGGATTTCGGCCACTTGGGGAAGCGACATCTGTAAACACCACACGAGAACGATACCAGAGCCTTGCTGGACGACAAATAAAGCCCCAGGACAGCACATACTCCGCTCTGCACCACGAGGAGTTTGCCTGCCTTTGACGGATCAATCATGTAATTGTCACGGCTATGTCACGGGAAACGGAGTCGCCTGCGGCGAAAGACAGCCCCCACGACCCTGACAACCTTTATCAATCGAGGGTTTTGTGCGATCGACAACACAAGATCCCACTGACCGATAGCCTCTCGAATGACGATCTGGTCTTGCTTCTTACGCCAGTGGTGCCGCCAAATGCAGATCCGGCTTGGGCCACGAGTGATCCGTTCGAGCCCCTGGGGAAAGCCTTGTCTCGATTCGTGTCCGTGCGGCACGTCCCGTACAGTCGCAAGAGAGGCATCACCGGGATACATGTCACTTTCATCAGACGTGTCAAGGCAGTTGTCTTGGTTCTGGCAGCTCTGGAGAAGGAAGACGACGGCGATAGGGAATCGCAGATTGACATAGGAGCTCTTGTCCGCCAAATCTGCGAATCCAAACAGCCACTGTTTGTCGTGGCCTGCTGCCGCCTTGCTGATGAGGACCTACGTGGTCTGCTGGTCTCCGAGTTCACGACAGTCATCACCGCAAATGGATACTCTCCCCGAGATCTCACAGGCGCAGTGGGAACATTGACTGGTGCCTCCGACAATGATGACGACCAGATGGCTTCACCCGCGGTCTCGCCACGGCAGCCAGCAGAGGTACATAATCTGTCAAAGCTGTGGGTGGTAGAGGAGTGGGATTTCGTGAGGGACGCGGCTGATACCTACGCCTTGTGGCTCGAGGCCATGCCTCTCCAGTTCCGCCTGGATCGTACGACGTTGGACGGGCTCCTACATCGCCCGGGTTTCTCACGTCACTGGGTGGTGCGTTGCCCGCAGGTCAGAGTACTTGGGTTTTGTGCTACATTCAGGACATATGTCGACAGCATCCAAGATCGCCCCGTCGGTTTTATCGCGGCGATTCTCGTGCGCGAGGAGTTCAGAGGCCAGGGCATCGGAAAGAGACTGCACAATGAAGCTATAGCAAAGCTCAGGGCCGTTAACGGGGTCAAGCGAATACAATTCGGCAGCGCGTTTCCGAGGTTATTGCCAGGTCTACCTCTGGATCTTACACAGAGAAAATGGTTCATGGGAAGCCGTTCGATCGCGGAAGGGAACGGCAAAAGTAAAGGCTGCGTTCTGTCCGACTGGGTCGTTCTGTTCGCAGAATTGCCTCATCATAATCTCGCCTCTGCAGGACTCACGTTTCGGCGCTGTCAATTTGCAGACTTTCAACAGGTATACGAGGTCCTCACCAAGAGTTCAAAACACAAGTTACCCTACGGGGGCTACCAGCTATACACCGCAACGCTTGACAGCGCCAGCATGGAAGCCATCATGCTGGGCTTTGAGGGCGGCACTCTGGCTGCGGCTGCCATTACATATACTCCAAACGATGGCAGCCCTGCCGCGAAGGACATACCCTGGCCGGGAACTCTGGGTCCGGACATCGGGGGGGTTACCTGCATGTTTTTCAACGGTAGGTCTCTTTTCCGGTAACTAGTTGTTCACGATGGAACTAACCATCCCACTGCGAATAGATGACGATCCCGAAATCATCAATCGCAAAGACACCATAATGATACGTCTTCTGGATAGTTGCATCAGGGCGCTCCGCGAACGAAGCATGGTCGGTGTCTACCTGGATGCCGTCTCTGCTGCCGGTAGCACTCTTGATTTACTCGGTAAGTCGGACTCTCAATGGCCGCGTTGGAATCGATGCTGAATGATGCAACTCTAGGATTTCGAAAATGGGCAGAATACCAAGAACTTTGGCAGCAATTCTAAACATCCTGGACAGGTCATATTTGACAGCTTAAGGTCGTCATGCAGAGATAAAATTGATAGGGCAATATCTGTGCGCGCTTTGGAAGCAAACAAACACTTTTCATTCGTATCATAGTCGTATCATTACATAGCATCATTGTGTCCAACTAGCTCTTGGCCGAGAGCCATCGCACACCGAGCTAGATGTGGCCAGTCCGGGTGCAGCAAGGAGTGCTCAACAGGCTGTACGCAATTGATCATGCCCATCTGGAGAAATCAACTGATTCAACCACCGACTCGACGCCGTTCGTCGTGCCCGTCTCCGTCTCGCTCGTGTGGCCTGAGCTGGACATGGCCGAAGATCGGTGGGAAGCGGGTTCGCTCGCACTAAACAGGGTCGCCATACTCGTCCTCCTCAGACTTGTCAGACTGTCTCTCACGCTGGTCGTCGGTCGACTAGCCTCAGCTTGCTGCTGCTGCTGACTAGGAGCCAGTCCGCCTCCCATCGCTGACATTGAGGATGAAGTCGATGGCGCAGCAGATGTAGATTTCGGGCCGTGTTTGTCACGCAGACGTCGAATCTCGTTCAGCCTACTTCGCCAAGAACTCACATGCTCACCGCCCAGGCGACTCTGCCAGACGTGACAGAAAACCGAGGCATTCAGTGCGATGAGGCGGATCAAGACCGGCAAAGCTCGTAGTGACACCATTTTGGTCTCTGCTGCGGGCGAAATGTGAGGAAATCCGGGTTTACTCAAGACCTGAACCCGGTAAAATGTCTCCTGTGTTGGCTTTGCCTGGCCCGGTGGCTCAGGAGGCTCTCGAGTGGCAATAAATGAAGCGCGAGAGGCAGGCGAAATGACAATGTTGATATAGTTGAACTGGCTTGGGAATGTGTCGAATTTGAAGGGAAGGCCTGAATCATTAAAGATGATATTGACAAAGTCGTTGCCAATATGCTTTTTCTTCTGGGCTACCTGAGGGTCTCGCTCGAGATTCGTCGGCATCTGGGTAGTCACGTGAAAGACCAATTCGGTGACCCGATCTCGCCAACAAACAGTGTATTCACCGTCGGTGTTGTATTCCCGATCCAGACCCTGGGTGTTGAAGCCCGCATCCCTCAATTTGGTCAAGGAGCCAAGTCCGTTCAGGAAGGTCACGTAGTCTTTGCTGCCGCAAATGTTTGCCAAAATTTCAGCTTCCTTGGTTTGACCCTCCCCGATATAGATGACGCCAACTTTGTGTCCGTCTAGAGACGAGTGCCTGTCCAGAACACGCAAAGCTCTTTCCGTAGCATCGTCACTTGGAAGTGGTATAGGTCGTGATACCTCGGAAGTCTGTGGTGACGGAGACATAAGCTGCACAAGTAAGTGGCTCGGGAGAATATTGTTGAAACTTGCTTGGCCTTCGCGACTGACATCAACGTAGCTCTGCACTTGATGAGGTGGCGGAGGTCGGAAAGTTTCACGAATCAGGTACGCTGAGACACCAGATGGTTGTCTCTTTACGATTTGCGCCCAGCCGCTCGACGTTGCTTGCTTGACAGTGACGATGCTGTTGCCAACGAGCCATCTTTTCTTGAGAATCTCGCCGAACCGACTTTCTGTGAAGTTGCCATCTTCAACGGACTCATCGACATCAGCATACGCGACTCGCTGCATCAAATCCAGCGTCGTTATGGCGTAATCGTCAGAACCTTGTCCCAAGCCGTCGGTATCAGTAAACAATCGCTTGGCAATCCATCCGACGTAGCTGGCGCGGTCCGGAAGCTTCAGGGCCAGATACCAGAAAATCAGGACATGGTATGCCAAGGCGAACACGTACTCAGGCAGGTCATCAGATCCTGCGGCTGTTGAGCTAGGGTCCTTAGTATTTCGAGGCGCGGAGTTCAGAGGAGCTGCAGCTTCGTTGACTTGGCTGCTTCTGTTCGAGCGGCGTTTATCTTTGATGTGGTCGATATAACGGAAACAGATCGCGAAGACAATCTTGTATTCATCTTCGCGGAAGTTGACGTAAACATTGGGAAGTCGGCTCAGAGATGCTAGGAATTCCAAAATATGCATCGCTACCGTCGACTGAGTGATGATGGTTGCCATTTGGTTCAGCATTTGTACCACCGATTTGCCAACCGATAATGGCAGCTCGTGACAGCAGACCGTAAGAGCGTGTATACAAGGACGTGCAGTTCTTTCCCATGTTGTGATACCAAGCCCAAAAGTACGAACCATTTCATCTTCGTCGCCTTTTTGGAAGAGCTCATGATAACTGATCATGATGTTCAGACTGTGAAATAAGCAAATGGCCACATCAGCCCGCCAAAGACCGGAAGCTGCAGGGGGCTCCTGGAAGCCATTGGAACGGATTTGTTCACAAAGGAGCTTTCTGAGCGTTCTGATGTGAGGCATTGCCTCTGCGAACAACGAGTGGTTGGATAGTTGAGATGGCAGGTGAACCAGTATAAAACTGTATATTTCCCAGTCACTTCCGCTCAACATGACGAGGATAGCATCAATCCACGATGCAAAGTCGATGACAGCAGAGGGCTTCGATGTGTCTCCCGTGGACGAGACCTCAGCTTGTGCTTCCCCCGAAAGATTCTCAGCTCCCTCAGCTTCTCTCTCTACCTCTGGTTCAGGTGACTCGGGTTGTTTGAGCTGACGAGATAGCAGGACTGGGCTCGGCTGGGAGGCGGGTGGACTTGGGAGTGCATCGGGGTCAGGGAGCGCCCAGGTCTGCAGCTGTTTGGCGTGAGCGGTTGGTTTCGGTCCGCTAGCCAACCGTAGCTGAGCTCCCCGATCTGGCGCAGGGCTCGATGAAAAGGAGATGCCTCTTGAGGGGCGCGTTATTGGAGCATTGTCGCTGCGCGTCACGCGAGGACTGGAGCCATTATCGTCTGGTCGCTTCCTGAGAGTTTTATCAGTTCGGTCGAGCACGTCAGCAAGATAGGCAGTGTCGAGGTCATCCGTGACAAAGATGTGATAGGTCCAGTCTGAGCGTACTCGGAACAGTAGCTTCATAGCTGTAAGTCTCGCATCGTGCTCACAACTTTCTGTCCTTGCAATGTTGACTAAGAGCTCGTAAATCTTGGCCGCTTTCTGGCCGTCATGGTTCATGGTTCGGAGGAAAATCTCAACAGAGGCTTTGGCAGCCACTCCGGAGAGAGTTTGGCGATCGACTGCCTGGGCTTTCCCTGAAGAGGGGTCCGTGGGGTCGTGAACGTCCGATTTGGAGGTGCGTCTGGGTCGGCCCCTTTGAATAATGCCCTTGATTGTTTTCACAATGTCAAAGAAGATCTCCATGTCACACGGCGGCGCAACGGAGACCACGAGATCCATGATGGCTGCCAAGACAGCAGCATCGGTCTCTGTCAAGATATCCTCAAGCAATTCTTTGACGAGTCGAACTATCAAGTCCTGGTTGCATGCTTCCTCTGTAAGGTCGCCAACCTCATAAGCATCGATGACGGTCTTGAGTGCATCAAGGCGTGTTTCTGTCTGGTTTTGCTTGTTGCGAAAGAAGCCATCCATCACTGTAGAGACATTCTGCTTCCATTTTGGATCCGATGGTGCACAGCATCGGAATTCCTGCAGGTAACGCAAAAGGGTAGAAATGGAACTATCAGGTAATAGAGGATAGATCCTTAACAAGAAGTCGACAATATCTTCTCGCGGGATGTACTCGCCAGAGTCCCCAGTGAGAAGATTCTCTAATCGCTCGAGCAGACGTCGCAGTGCTCTTGAAATTGCCTTGCGTACGGTCTCTTCATTGCCATGAGAAGTAGCCTGAATGTCAGAACCTCGACCCGGCAATATGACAGTGCAGCAAGATGCAGCAACGCCGAGTGCGATCGACCAATCCTCGTCGATAATTAGGCTGTGGACGGATTCAGTTGAAGAGCCAAATAGAGATGTGATGATTTCAAGCACGTAAGCTTGTATTCTTCCGGAAGATGTCGTCGTTGCGATGTTGGAAAAACTCTCCATCAGATAGGTGTAGGACAGAGGTGGATAACCGTCTCCCGTTGACCTTTCAAGAAGTTGCTGCATAACCGACAGAGCTCCCTTGATCTCTCTAGCCCGAGGCGGCTCTGCGACGTCCTCTGCCGTGGCGTCCTTCAGCAAGTCCAGTAACAATCTGACGATCGTCGGGCCATAGTGAGACCGGAATAAGTGGGAAATTGTGCGCCATGCCTCTTGTCTGACTGCCGCAACGATGCAGAATATTGAGCTGAGAACGAGAACACAGGTCCTGAGCCTGCGAGCCGGAATCGCACCAAAAGTGACAATGGCGTCAATCAGATGAATAGACAGTCTCATGTCCCCAGGTGTTGATGTCGTTGAGCAAATATGGAGAAGACAATCCAAGAGACCACAAACAGCAGACTCGCTGGCGTTATTGAAAGAGAACTTGATGACGTCGGTCAGGAAACCAAAGAGCAGGTGAAAATCGTCTTCTAGCTCTCCGCGGCTGCTGGATTGACTTCGAGTGGTTGACCTGGCTCGCCGGCTGCCAGTCTTCTTCGCTGTACATACTGCCTCATATGTCTGTCTCAACCACCTCGTCAGAAGGGGCAACAGCTCATAATCAAAGCCATTCAACGACCGACCGCCGTTTGTCAGCCGCGAAATAGCCGTTATCTGCATGCGAAAATCCTCGGGGTCTGCTGGGGCAGACAAGGTGTTGAAATATTCCTTGCGCTCGAGATCAGTGGCTGACCCATGTCGGGCACAGTCACTCAGAAGCTCCCAACCAGCACGACGAATGTTGTGGTCCTGGTTGGGCTCAATCATGTCCTTCGCTGCTGACCAGATATCGACCACAGGATTCAAGGGATATTCGGCTATGGCCAGCCTCAAGGTCTGGGCAGCCTCAATTCGCTCACTGTCCGTGCCAGATCTCAAGTGCTCAACGGCCTCAGTATGAAGTGGTGACAGTCCTCTTGGCGCAGCTGAGAGCTCAGCTGTGGGAACAACCAAGGAAGAAGAGGGCGAGACAGCAAGAGGAACGGTTCTGGTCGATCTGGACGATGCTAGACCTCGGAAGACGTTCGCTAGACCACCCCCACGGTGGGACTCGGTAGAAGAGCCGTCATCTTTCAGCGCTCGCGACATATGAATGGTGCTGAATCGACGTTCGTTTCGCTATGGCGCACTCGGTATACCGCGGTGAACAATAAAGACACACTTCGAGGGCAGTGTTCAGCATTGCCTTCGGCTAGGACACCCAGTAAATTACGTTTTGTTTGATCATGCGGGGGCCTGGCTTGGGAATGTGTCAACTGTCGGCGACTCGTTCGATTCGAAGAGCAAGTCGAGCGTCTGCTTTTGCCGTGTTACGATGGGAATAATGCACTGGGCCGAAATCTTGTCATATACTCGCGCACCAGCGTACGCATGGATATATGTGAATGGAGTTCTGGTCGCTTGTTTCGCGAAGATCAAAACAAACTGATTCGGGCGCTGTCAATCGTCATCAAGTCTAAGCATCTGGCTCGGAAGTTGCGAGAACTTGGTCGACGACGGCCGCAGAACCGTCCTCAAGGCTGATTTCTTCGAGCTCGTGGAGGTCATGAAGTCGCGGAATGACCCAGAGGGTAGAGTGAAAGACTGAGTCCGTTCAGAGCTGCAGCCACTCGTGCGAGATACCAACGTGATGGGTAGTGTGCGCGACAGACACGATTGTTGCAAAGACGATGGTGGTTCGGCAGATGGTGTGATGATTTGGCATGTCCACGCGCCCGCATCATAGCTGTACGTATGAGGTCGAGGGCAATGCGCACTATGACTGCGCGCACTGTCTTTGGACCTTCATGCCACGTACATAGCACTTGTACGACATTCAGCTGAGCAGATGGAGAGGTCTTGAATGAATACGATTAAACGGCAGTTTGCATTCGCATCAAATCCCGAACCAGGCCTGGAAGCGTGTGCAACATGACAACATTGCCTGCGACGTAGGCTCTACCGCAGATATGTTTGCCTCCATTGTGATATTCTCTGTTTTATGGTTGAGTGATGCTAAATCGCCCACAAGGGCCGTGAACCAAGCCTCAAGCGGCACAGGTAGCCACCAGACGTTTGTAAAGAGATCCAATGCTCGATGTGCTATTAAGGTTGGCATAATCTCAGGCCACATTCTGGAAACCCAACTACACAGCGCAAGTGGCAATCACGCAAAGATGGTCTAGGTAGGTTACTGCAGGGTAGCTGTTGGTGTTCATTACATGGCAACCAGAGCCGCTATTTTAGGAGGGGTCCCCAGTGGGCCCAGGTGGCTTTCCCTAGAAGCAACAGCTCGTAATCCTTTTCACTGTTCATACAACAAATCTACCTGCCATCTTCACGCTTTGCTTGTGCTCATCGGGTTTTCCTCGAACTTTCTCCAAGCAATCTACACAATGGCTGCAGATATTGGGCATATCTCGCAGCTCCTCAACGCGACGCTCGATCCCTCTCAGCATCGCAAAGGTGAGCCCTGTTCCTGTTGCCCCGCTGTCAAGTCGAGCTCGCTGATAAACAATCCTCGCCCAGCCGAGACTGCCCTCAAGGAGGAAGCTGCCAAACCACAATACTCCCTCGCCCTGCTCAACATCGTTTCATCCGAAGCTCTTCCAACGAACACCCGATTGGCCGCCTCCTTGGCGTTCAAGAATTTTATTAGAACCAACTATGTCGTACGTTTGCGCCCCCCGGACCACATAATCACCACGAGCGAATCGCTGAAGTAAGAAAACAGGACGAAGTTGGAAACTACAAGATCCCTCAGGAGGAGGTCCAAGTAATCAAGGAGCGCCTGATTGGCCTCATGATCTCCTGTCCACAGAATATTCAGACACAGCTCGGCGAAGCCATCAGCGTAATCGCCGACTCAGATTTCTGGCAGAGATGGGATACGCTGACCACCGTAAGCGGCGTCTCTCCGTGGAATTTTGAACCGCACGAAGCGACCCGAGACTGACTGCCTTCTGCTCATTAGGATCTTGTCAGTCGTTTCTCCACGACCGACCCAAAGGTCAACGTTGGTGTTCTCGAGGTGGCCCACTCAATCTTTGCGCGCTGGCGACCTCTCTTTCGCACGGATGAGCTCTACATTGAGATCAACCACGTGATCACGACCTTTGCACAACCGTTCGTGCGACTTCTTATTGTAAGTCAATGCCCTAATCCGATGGCAGCATGCTAACAGGCCGACAATAGTCCACAGACGAGAACATCACAGCGAACGCCGACAAGAAAGATGTGCTGCAAGGCTGGTTTGAGGTCTTGTCTCTCCAAGTCAAAATCCTGCACGATCTCTCCAGCCACGATCTGCCCCCAATCTTCGAGGAACATCTCAAGAGCATTGCCGAGCTCCTGCGAAAGTACCTGACATACAACAATCACATCATGGTCACCGAGGACGAGGACGAAGTGAGCATTGTCGATACCGTCAAGGCGGATATCTGCGAGCTTCTGCAACTGTTCACCATGAAGTATGACGAGGATTTTGCGGAATACTGCCCACCTTTCATCACAGATGCTTGGAATCTCCTTTCCTCGACTGGCACAGAAACGAAGTACGATGGCGTTGTGAGCAAGGCGTTGCAATTTTTGCTTGCCGTAGCTTCGTCCCAGCAACATGCAGGGATCTTCAACTCCCATGAGGTTTTGACGCAAATCGTCGAGAAAGTCGTCATTCCCAACCTGACACTGCGAGAATCCGACATTGAGATGTTTGAAGATGAGCCGATCGAGTTTATTCGCAGGGACCTCGAGGGCTCCGACAATGAATCTCGACGACGATCCGCGACGGAGTTTTTGCGAAAGCTGCAGGAGAATTTCCCCGATGGAGTCACGAACGTTGCCTCAAAGTATATCGAGCACTACTTGGAGCAAGGCAAGTCCGAGTGGAAGGCCAAGGACACAGCTATGCACCTCTTCCTTTCAGTGGCCGCCGTGGGTGCGGTCACAGCTGCGCAGGGAGTCAAGATCATCAACCCCAAGGTCAATGTTGTGGATTTCTTCCAGCGCAACATCGCATCCGACCTGGTGGGCACCGATGGCATCCATGCGATCTCGAAAGTCGATGCTATCAAATATCTGTACACTTTCCGCATGGCTCTGTCTCGCGAAGAATGGAAGCAAGCTTTCGGCCCTTTGGTCCAGAACCTCAATTCGGACAACTACGTTGTTTACACCTACGCGGCGATCGCTGTGGAGCGGGTGCTATTCCTCACTGATGACAATGGCCAGGCCATGTTCCCAAGAGCGGAGATTGAACCCTTCGCGAAAGACTTGCTCAATCATCTGTTCAAACTGATCACAAAGGACTCGAGCTCGGCCAAGCTGCAGGAGAACGAATTCCTGATGAGGTGCCTCATGCGGATTCTCATTGTCATCAAGGATGGCGCTGTGCCCATGCTCGACAATCTGTTGACGCAGCTCATGCTGATCACGAACGTGATGAAGCAGAACCCCAGTAACCCTCATTTCTATTACTACCACTTCGAGGCTATCGGCGCCCTCGTGCGCTATTGCTCCGCGAACAACGCGAACATCTTCAATGAGAAGATGTGGGGGGCTTTTGAACAGATCCTTGTAGAGGACGTCACAGGTGAGGTTTGACATTCGCAGATCTTGAGAATTCACCCATGCTGACTTTTTTTCTTGTAAGAATTCATGCCGTATGTGTTCCAGATCCTGGCACAACTGCTCGAGTCAAGTCCGGCGGACTCAATGTCAGCAAATTACAAGAACCTCCTCGGCCCGCTACTCAACCCGCCATTGTGGGAGAACAGGGGCAACGTGCCGGCCTGCACGAGGCTGCTTTCTGCTTTCATCCCCAAGGTCTCGCAGAGTCTCGTTGCGGAAAACCAAGTCGAGCCTACCCTCGGCATCTTCCAGAACCTTCTTGCGAGGAAGAAGACAGAGCTTCACGCATTCGACATTATTGACTCCCTCGTAAAGGGACTTGAACCGTGAGTTTTTTGCGGTTTGGGTTTATGGATGAGAAAACTTTGAAAGGCTGACATTTGTTCTAGTTCTGCTCTGGACCCCTACTTCGGCAGCATTCTTCGTCTGCTGTTCACTAAGCTGCAGAACTCGCCGGCTGATTCGCTGAAATCGAGATTTGCGAGATTCTACCATCTTGTTTCCGCCCGCCTTGAGGCTGGCTACGGCACCGACTACTTTGTCAAGCACGCGAACCAAGTCGATGAGAAGGTGTTTAGCCAAGTGTACCCCCCATTCGTGCTTGTGGAGACTGAGAAGCTTGCGCGTCCTGTTGACCGCAAGCTTGCCGTCGTTTCTTTGACCAAGACGATCTGCGACTCGCAGGTGTTTGCAGAGAAATTCCAGAAAGGATGGGCTAACACATGCCGCATGCTCCTGAACCTGTTGGCCAACGCCCCAACGGTCACGAGTGGCAGCGGTGATGAGATCATCTCAGAAGCCAATGTCGACGACATTGGATTTGGTATGTCCTACACTGCGCTGAACACTTGTAAGCCTCTGACGAGGGATGATTTCCCGGAGATCCAAAACGTCGTCACATGGGTGAAACAATACATTGCAGAAGCCAACCAGCGCCATAACGGGGCCATCCAAGGCTTCATCACGCAACGCCTGCCAGAAGATCAACAGCAGGCCATCACACAGTATCTAAGCTGAGAATATTGAGAGAGCGTAGTGATCAGTCATCAATCACACAAAGGTTGACTTTGAGAGGCGGGCAAAAGCACGGTGCAGACGGATCCAAAGCGGTGGCTTCGGATGATCTAGGAGCTACCTCGTGGTTCGTGCTTGGTGATGATGTGTCACCAGCTGGTAGAAGATGCAAAATAATGAATCAAAAACACGAATTTCACACACTCTTTGTCGTATATCTAAGAGAGGACATGGATCAAATTGCATAACCAGATAATTTCCACGGGCTTCCCAGCTTGAGCCCGATTTCCATGCCTGCCAGCTCGCCCAGCAAGCTACCCGATCGGGTTAGGGTGAGTGTTGATAGCGATAAGACATGACAGGCTGCTTCGTCACTGTGATTCCCACCTGACCTCACCACCTTCTCTCCGCTATTGACAACCGCATCTTCACGACGCCTTGTTTTGTCTGCGATGAATGCCCGAACATTCGGCATCATAGAAGAATACAGAATCAGCTGAATATATCTTCTCGGAACTTACGCCTCCTTTAGCTTGACCCTGGGTCCTCGCTTGCTGCATCGATCTGAAGGCCCATCTCGAGCCACACTGCCGGCGTCACGACCGTTTCCGGAGCTTCCCAGGGCCAGCACTTGTCATCAAGTGTTAGCCTTGTGTTGCTGAGAAAGTGACACCCTCAACGGCTTCGGGACAGCACTCTCCACTGTCAAATTCCATTCCATCCGCGGCCACACGCCGCGGCGAGGCCGATCTGGACGAGTCTGCCGGCCCTCCTCCGACACCCTCCGCTGATCCTCGCCTTGCGCCACCACGAGCCGCGAGTCCAGCCCCGAACGCATCGAATTTGGCTGCCCAGCCACCCGAAACCCCGACGTCGACTCTCACGCCGACGAACATAGCACCTTCCGACGCCGTCATCGAGGGAGGAGCGGATCCGCCTTCCGAGCAGCCGACTCGTGGCCAGCGGCGACGACGCTCTCCGTCAGAATCTACTCCATCGCCTGCAAAGCGAAGACGTCAAAACAGCACGAGCATGTCGCCGGGCGAGGCGGCCACGTTCAACGGCAACTCGTATTCTAACGGATCGACTCTCCCGCCCGTCCAACGAACCGCTGTCTCGCACGCGACTAACGATGAACGTCTTGGCAATGGGGTTGCTGATAGTCAGGCGCTGCTGAGGCAGCAGACATTCCATGGTCACAATGCAGAGGAAGTCACGCGGATCCTGATGCAGGCTTTGCGGGAGCTGGGCTACGATAGAGCTGCTGATAGCGTCAGCAAGGAAAGTGGGCTCTTGCTTGAAAGTCCAAGGGTAGCTTCGCTCAGGTCAGCAGTTTTGAGCGGTTCGTGGAGCGAGGTAGAAGCGCTCTTGATCAGCGCTGGTGACGTGGGACAGGATGCGACGGATCAGAGCCTGAAGCTCGCCCCTGCCACCGACGTCGCACAGCTCTTGTTGAGCGTCCGACGGCAGAAGTTCCTGGAACTGCTTGAGAAGGGCGACTCGAGTGCAGCTTTGGTGGTCTTGCGAAATGAGATCACACCCAATTGCAAGGATCAATCACTCATCCGCTTCTTGGCTGGCTTGATCATGTGGCGTTCGCCAGATGAGCTCAAGAATGCCGCTAAATGGGACGGTGCTTCGGGAGACTCGCGCAAGCACTTGCTTTCTGAGCTCTGCAGTACGATTCCCCTGCACTCGCCGATTTCCTGTGACTGTGATCATATGCTGACGTACCTCACAGGATCCGTGTCCCCTGCGGCCTTACTACCCGAGAATCGCCTGGCAACCATGCTCAACCACGTCACTGACCATCAAATCAAGAGCTGTCTCTACCACACAAAGCCGATGTCACCATCCCTGTACACCGACCATACATGTGACCACCAGGATTTCCCCTCACAACGCACGTTATCTCTTGCTGATTTTCGGGATGCCGATGCCGATGCCCAAGTCTACGCGATCGCATTCTCCCACAACGGCAAAAGGCTCGCAGCGTGTGGCAGTTCTACCTTCGCTGTCATCTGGAACACGAATAACTTTTCGACGCACCTGAATCTTACGGGCCATGGGGGAGCCGTTAGTAATCTGAGCTGGAGTCCCGACGATTCAATGATCGTGACCTGCTCCCTTGATAACCACGTTCGCCTGTGGGACAGTGAGGTGGGTGCCTATGACGCACACATACCTTTGTGAGGTGAGATACTGACTTTTGTCAGACTGGAAACCTACTGAAGACGTCTCCTCGATATGCGGAGCCCACCAGCGGCTGTGTCTGGGCCCGTGATAGTCAGTCCTTCACGATCGGGTCACTCGCCAAGAAACGTGGCATCAGCACGTACGAGGTTCACGTCGACGAGCACGGCATTCATGACAATGAGCATACCGTGTGGGACACGCAGCACCGGGTTCAAGACATATGCGGGTCTCCCGACGGTGTGTACATTGCAGCGATTGACGACGTGAACTCTGTGTACGTCTACGACGCACGGATGCACAGACTATTGTATCAGATGGAATTCAAAGCCCGGCCGACATCCATCAGTATCTGTGCTGACTCCAAATTTTTGTTGGTGAACAAAAAGGACGATGAGACCCAGCTTATTGACTTGGCGGAGAAGACGGTTGTGCGCAAGTTCATGGGACATACCAGCGGGCCTGACTTGATCCGGGCAGCTTTTGGCGGCGCGAACGAGAGTTTTGTGATGAGCGGAAGTGAGGATGGTAACATATTGATCTGGCACAAGCACTCTGGTGCCGTGGTGGAAAGGTTTCGCGGGCATCAGCCCAAGACGAACGCGGTCGTGTGGAATTCGGCCGACCCGTGTATGTTCGCATCGTGCGGCGACGACGGATTGGTTTGCATGTAAGTTGATCTCCCCCGCATTACCTCCCTTTTGAGGAGCGCTACGAGGGATCCTGACGCTTTTCTTAGCTGGACGAACAAGGCTCGTGCGAAGGAGCTCCAGGCGCGGATGCCAGACAGCTGGGGCTTAACCTCAACGACGGCGTAGTGAGTCTGACTGCCCGTTCAGCTTTATCTTGGAGTACGGCACTATTGGCTCTCTATATTTGCAGCGGCCGCGCGGATACGAACCTGGAATTGGCGTTTCGGTGCTTGTCGGGTTATGCTATAAACTAGTACATACATAGTAGATGTATGCACATCATTCTTGAGCCAGAACTTTGCGTGCGACATGATTGTCTGTGGTTCAACACATGGCCTGGCGATGCGGAGCCCCCGTGATGATTTTCGTGACCCGTGCATTGCTGACGACTCTCCCAACCAGCATGTGGGATGAAACACATGTAACTACGAATGCATAATCTGCTGATATCTGGTGAAGCCATTGTCTGTGATTAGCCAGCATACGAGAGACAAGCGGCGCTGGCTTGCTTCCAAATCCCGCAGTCCAAGAAGCACCAGATGTCAATAGTGCGGTGCCAGCGAGAGCCCCATGCGCTGGATGGCAGGGCCGAACCGTAGTGTGGCCGAAGGCGGATACGGGCCATGAGAGGTGGACAATGCTAATTTTGCATGCAAGCACCATCTCATGTCGACTCGTAGCAGTAGCATTTTGAATATGGGCAGCAAACACGATCGGCCTATTGTGCAAGCCGCCAGCTTGCTTGTTAGATAGATCTTGTACCGTCCAAGTTACATGCGTCTGCAACCCGATCGCAAATCATTCCACAATACTGGCGCAGCTGCGATAGCGATGATGATGATGATGATGATGATGATGATGATGATATTGCTGCACGCGCTGTATTGCATGCGCACCCCCTGCATTAGACCCCAGTTCCACGCGACGACTCCTCTTTGAATCGTCCAGGGGTCACCCGCCTGCCGAACCCCAGACCACAGCGTCCCTGAGCCAGCCTGGGCCAGCTTTCTTTGTTGGCGTTTGGGGGAACAAGACAAAGAGGGTGATCCACTGTAGTCGTACTTTCTGGCAGAGCCCAGCGCGTGCCCCTCGCGCTCGGTCGTCATCAAGCATTCAGCCGTTCCCAACAGGGGAGGGGAGGGGAGGGGCAGGGGTCGATACCGTGAGCTAGGTACGAATGAGGGAGGCAAGCCGACGAGGCCCTGTTCGGATATCGAGACTGGACCAAGGCATTGGGCGGTGTCTGTCGGAGCAGACGGGACGTACCGTAGGGGGGTTTGGACCAGCCGGCCGGCACGACGGGTGGTGGTCAGACTGGCCTGTCGAGGAGAATGGCGGCCAGACGGAGGGGTTGTTTTGTGTAGATGCAAGTATGTGTGTATATGCATGCGAGGCATGCATCCTGTCCTTTTGCGCCGTGTCGAGACCTTCAAGGCCATAAACCTACTTGTATTTGCAGAAGCCTGACAAGGTGTTGTGTGTACCTTGCCCTTTGCGTGGGCATCTGGGCACATGCTTCGCCGGCACATGCTCGCTAAACTCACGATGGTGACAGATGGAGCGCAGGGGGGATGCAGGGGGCTGAACAGCTCATTAATTTCACCACCATCCACCGTCTGTAGTCGGATCAGACCAGACCAGACCATCGACCGCCTCCCCGTCCTGCGCAGCCTGCGGCCATTTAGACCATCTCCTGTTTGTCTCGCCGTGCTGCGGGTTGGACACATGCAATCGTCACGGTTGTGAAAGCTTGCGATAGCCAAAGCATGTCTTTGGACAAGGGCTCAAGCCAAAGGACCCCGTTTCCCTCTATTTACAGAATGCATACCAGAGCGATTCGTGTATGATTAGTCTAGATTAACAAAGCAATTGGCGTATCAATAGGCGGATCCACGTACAGTATGGACATGCATCCTTGACTAGCCGTCCTCCACCACACACGCCGTTCCTTTCCTGACCAGGCGACCGTGCATGTGCTTCTCTCTGCCTTTGGCCTCTTCTGCGTCGCATTCCCATCCGTTCACCAGAGGTGTTCCCCGATCCCGGCTTCATTCGCCCTGCAACCTCGTCCTGCCTCGATCTTCACCCGTCTTGCCCGTGAATCTTCGTACGCATTACATCTCACTCTCGCCACTCGTGGGTTTCCAAAGTCCTCGAAGCGTCTTGACTTGAACGTTCAGACCCGGCGCATTCCTTCAACATCGCAACAAGGGACCCCCCCCCCCCTGCCAGGCCGTTTCGCCGTCAAGAACCCCCATTCCCATTTCTTGCGCAAATCGGCCTTCCAGGGATCGTCCATTTATCCACCTTGTTCCTTTTTTTTTCTCGTATGAACTGAGAAAGAGTTCTGCCTCAGTCAAGCCGATTTTCTTTTTCTTTTTTCTTCTTCTTCTTTTTGCGCCTTGATATTGTCGGTCAAGCCGCCTTTGACGCTCGCTCAAACTCGCCCAATCGACGACTTTACGGACGAACCCTGACTCCTCCTGTGCTGCACGACTGCACAGCGACCCCTCCAGCCCTGATCGACCTTGCTGCAAAGACCATCCGACACCGAAGCGATAACAAGCCATTCCTGTGCCTCAAACAGACCATTGATTCAATCCCAACAAGCTCCCTCTCTGCAGGCTCACCTCCTTGCATCATTTACTTCAGCTGCACTAGACCTATCCTTGTGGCGGATCATCGGACCCAGTGTCAGGATCGCCACCGGCTGAAACCGCTTTTCCTTTTCGATGCTCTCGGACCCCTTGCCAAGCAGACGATTATCAGCAAACTGATTCTCTTTGTGCTACTCGCCCTTTTGACGCAGCTACAGCAGAAAAAAGGTCTGCACAAAATACTTTTCTCGCACAACATCACCGGGTCCAAACGACGCTCATTACCGCATCATTACGATTCGAGAAGCATGAAACCCTAGACCACTCGCAAACTTGTGGTCTTTTCGTCCCGCGCAAACACCAGTCCAACCTATCACCACTTAATGAGAGGGAGCTTTGCCGAATATGGACTGTCTAGAGGGTGTCATGTTGATCCCGCCGGATCGGACGCAGATTCTGGGTCGGGCTGTTTGGAAGGTCCGTCAGTATTGGAACACTATCTCCTGTCCACCTCTGGAGAGACTTGACGTTGTGCTGACTATCTCTGTTTCTTTGTCTAGGCCCGATATGTCGTCGCCGGCCGAAAGCGCACGCCCCGAGAGGCTCAGGGCAATCCGTCCCAGTCACAGCTTCTGCAGAATAACCGCGTTCTTTCAAGAGTACCGATAGAAGAGCCCAGTCTTTCTATCTACAAGACGAAGGTAGATGCGCCCACGCGGTTTTCATCTTCTCGAAGCGCAATGCCTGACACTGTTCAGCCACCGCTGGATCTGGATTGGGAACCCTCCCACCAGTGGCCCCTGAGCTCGATCACGCGATGCGAGGTGCAGACTGTGGCACACCGGAAACAGGGCCCGGCTTTACCTACTCTCATCATCACAATCTCGGACCTGCAGCGAAAACGGCGCTCCAGCAGAGCTGCAGGTTTCCTACCGACGGGGAGCAAGGACCCTGCGGAGACTGTCTTGTGGTTCCGGACTCCCAACGACGAACCCCACGTCAGCCTTCATGAGTGGGCGCGCTTTATCACCTCCAGGAAGACTACACCTTTGGGCCAAGACAGCCCGATATCGCCCATGCTGTCCAATCCGTTCTCAGCAAATCCGTTCTCTCCGAAAACACGCGAGCCTCGAGATGAGTCCGACTGCCCACAGCGGCCATCAAGTAGTCATCTGAACTACGGACGCAGTCTGCATCACAAATGTTCGACGGCCACATACTCAACCGGGCCACGCGAACGACCCCTCACCTTCAGCTCAGAATCACCGAGCTTGCGATCAAAACGAAGTGACGTTTCTTCGCCATCCAGTCATAATTACACCGTTCAGCAAATGACGTTCCCGATGCCCGGTCAACATTTTGCGCCGTCCGACATAGCTTCGCCGCTAACATCGGTTGCTCCCAGAGACTATCAAGGAGAATTTATCGAGGGATGGACCTCTGCTCAAGGCAGGAGCTCGACAGTCAGCTCTCCGACAAGAGCCAGCGTGGGATCCCACGCCCATCGCCCATCAATCAACGAGTCAAGCTCCCCGCCCGCGCCCAGGGAAACTATTCTCGACAGGGCCTTCCAGCTGCGTTGCATCCCAGGCTCAGAGATGGACACACCTGGAGAGGAGAAACTCAGTTCCCTCGCACGCTTCGAGGCTCTCATGCAGGAAGCGGACCAAAAGCGCAAGGCGCGGGAGACGACAGACGATGCACAGCAGGCTGCTGTGCGCACCACCGCACGTACCGATGAGAGCACGGACGATTCCGAGGATGGCTCAGACTCGGACACTGAATCAGATCACAGCGAGGATTTTGCACCAGACTCGTCGCCTCACGATAATGAGCCGTCCCTTATCCCGTCCGTCACTCAGCGGGCCCTCAAGTTCATAGCCAGCCGGAACAACCTCCAGGAACAGCCACAACGTCGAACAATGGTCCGGAATCCTGTCAGTTTTCATGGAGGCTCGATGACGGGCCTGTCCCAGGCCCCTTCACACAGGCCTCACACGGCACACGGCAAGACCCGACCCCGTCAGAACACCAACCCCATTCATACTGCCCCTACGTCGCCAGACCTTCCGAGCCCCACACAACTTGATCCTATGATGCTGCCTGGCATCGCTCACACCTCTGAAGAAGGCATCATCCGCCCTCGCCTCGAGCACAGACAGTCATCGCCCAGCGGTCAGAGGCTCAGCTTCACCGAGTTCACGAAACGACTTTCCAGCACCAGCAGCCTGCTTCTCGTCCAGACTAACGCGAGTTCTGGAAGCAACAGGAGCGGGGCCACCGACACGGAGGCGACTGTTGCTCAACCGAGCGCAAGCAGCGCCCAGCCGAGAACCGCGCAAGGGCTACGAGCCTCAGTCGGCTCTCCTCCGCCTCGGAACTGGGACGAGCAGGACCAGCGGTGCCGTTGGCGCGGTAGCGTCGGCGTTATTGGCACTGAAGGTGGCTTCCTTTGAAGGGGGATCCTGCTGCAACACCATTACGATATGTATCACGACGTCACGACAATGCTATAGCGGCTGCCCTTCATCATCAACTTTGTGTCCCTTGATACAGCGCTTTCTGTCTTTAGCCTTTCACGCCCGCATCGACGCATAAATTCCCTTCAAGGCACTGCCTTATCAACACAGGCTGCCTCGGTTGTTTGTTTGCCTTGATTTTTCTTCCGTTGGAACAACATTTCATGACAGCTCATGAACACCAACAGCCAAAGATTGATGGGAATCGAGATTTGTACATATACCTATCCTCCCCTCTTGTGTTCACCACATGAACGATCTTTCCGCTTCGTTCTTTCCCTACATTTCCTCATTTTTGAATGTGAGATTAATATAATATCATGTAAATTTTATTGACAACACGCTCAGAGAGCTCCCGCGTCTCTATTCTTTGCCCTGTTGACTGTCTCTGGTGAATGAAAGTGAACTGCACGAGAGACTTGGAAGTTGTTAAGACCACAATTTAATCGATGAGTGTCTTTTTGTTCAGAAAGATCATGACTAGTAACTTTTCCAGTAACTTGCATATTTTACACGTTGAGTCCGTTTTTTTACTAGAACAGCTGAATTAGCCAAACAGCGGCTTCAACACAACGGGCTATCTATATAATCAGTTCTGCCAAGCGAAGTAAGCACATACGACCATACCTAGTAGAAAATACGGGGTCCCGTCCGCTCCCCCATAGTCAAGCTGCTAAGGGGCTGATT